>JAQIVZ010001599.1:0-30193 GCA_034700945.1 Arrhopalites spinosus
ATTTTAAATTTAATTACAATCAAAGTTGTGGGTATTGTGTATGAAGTTTGACGGTATGGGCGGAGCTAAACCCCCCCTCATTTATATCACGGTTTTGTTATAACGCTAATTAGTAAAGTGTCTCTAGACGGAAGAACAAACGACACTGGGGAAAGGAAAGATACGAGCAACATTTCCACTATGTTCCCGTTCGAAAAGTTGCTGTCAAGTATTCAAATGACCACGGTGTATATTTATTATTTATATTTACTCTCTCACGAGTGTTTGAGAGACTGCACCTTCTCAATGGAGATAAAGTGAGCCCAAAAATAAATACGATAAGAGCATTTACATGAAAAATAGTCATGGATCTTATTGAAAAATGGGAGTCTAATATTTTAAACAGAAATTGAATATCCATGAGACACTCCATGGTCCATGGAGGATCCAAACAAATTTGAGCAGTCAGACTTAATTGAATCTCAATGGGAAAGAGAACTTCCAGTAGAATGAATAAGGAATAAAAAAAATGGTGGAGACAGAGACAGAGTAACAAATTAAACTAATTTTTTTACTCTTTCTCTCACGCTCACTATTTCACTATTCCACCCTTTATTTTACTTTTTTCAATAAACTTTAGAAAAAAAGTGTAAAGTTTGAAAACATGAAAACTTTTTTTCTAAAATAAGGGAGAAACTATTCTTGTGCATGAAATGTCGTATCTTTGTATTTAACTTTATTTGTATTACTATGCGGAACTGTTGAAGACCTCATAGCCTATTTTTGAAAGCTCAGTTTTTATCAGTTTATCAGTTTCACTGAATTAAAATAAACAATTTTCTATTCCTTTCACAATCAAACTGCTTCCTGTGTGTATTTTTAACATAGTTTTTGTGTTTGAATTGTACAAAAACTTTTTGGGTGGGCTATTGCATTGTACTTTCTTTTTGATACTGTAAACTAGTTTTTTTGACAAAAACTTTTTTAATGAGCTTGATTTTTGAGTGCAGGTGAAATTCAGGGAAATTTTCTTCTCCCATGGTTCGTTGTTATGGATGCGGAAAAAGATATTTATGATATTTCAAGGACGAAAAGAGCCTTGGACGTGGAAAGGAGGCACAAGTGCAACTGCCAGTTCGCTTGAATGTGTCAATGTCAATGAATGTCGACAAGTTGTCACCGCGTGTCATTGCAGTGGGATCGATCGAGAGTATACAAAAGAGGGGGGTGGTCATAATATTAATATTATTACTTTGATGAAATGGAAACGCCTACAATATTTCCAGAATGGTGCATCCTACTTTCACTCTACTTGAGTCTCTCCGGCTTTCTCTGGTTATTTCCCCAAATTCTGCACAAGAAAAAAAATTCAACATTTTCTGCTCTACATATCAGTCATCGTGGAGGTTCGTCAAAAGTTGCATTAAATTCCAAAAAAAATGTATTAATAGAAATTGTACCTTTATTTTTAATTCTTTTTAAAGGTTCTGGTGAGGGTTATGAAAATACTTTGAAGGCCTTTAAAAAGTTTGTACAAAAATTGTACTCCATAATGATCTCATTAAAAATTAGTTTTTTCATTCATTTTAATTACAATTATATGAATATGTTTCTAACGAGGTTATTAGTAATTTTTTTTCAATTAAAAAATGTTCTTTTTGTATGCCCTAATTCTTTAGAGCAATTGAGGCAGGGACGTCCATGTTAGAACTTGATGTTCGAATGACAAAAGATGGAAAAATAATTGTGACACATGATAGAGATCTTTGTAGACTGACAGGCCATTCACAATTAGTTAGTGAAACTAATTATAATGACATTCCTCCCATTCAGTCATCCATTCCTATAGAACATGTTCCAGGTTAGTCACACGAAAAAAATTAGTGACTTCAATTTTTAATGACATTTTTAATTTTTTTTTTAATTTTTTCTTTTTAGATAAATCTTTTGAAGATTCAACATGGAGTACAGAAGATAGAAGAATACCTCAATTGGTTGAAGTTTTTCGTCATTTTCCAAACACTCCAATCAATATTGACATTAAAGAACACAATGAACAATTAATTCAAAAAGTTTCGGACTTGGTTCATAATTTTAATCGTACAAACCTCACTGTTTGGGGTAGTTCGGATCGACGGACTTCTAATTTACTTCATAAAATTGTACGAAAAACTTTCATTGAAAATAATATATATATATTTTTTAAATTTTATTCATGAAAATAATTTTTTTGTTGATTATTCACACACACACAGGATCCACAAATTGGACTTTTTTTCTGTACATTTAAAGTCATATTAATTCTACTCTTGGCCCTTGTGGGTCTCCTCCCTTTTATTCACATTCGGGAGACCCATTTTGAAGTTTTTTTGCCCCTCATAATGAAAAAGTAAAATTATTTTATTTTTAAAAATAATAGCCAAATTATATAATTTTTTATAAATAATGTAGAGTTCTTATGGCCAAACGAAAAAATACACTGAGTCGCCTTGAAACTTTTTTATTTAAACTTCCAAATATATGCATGTATTCAAAACCTTTTAATATTATTTCTCATCTCAAAGCTCGTGGTATTCAGGTTGAAAAAAATTCTTCTTTTTATAACTAAATATTCACAATTAATTTTTTCAAAATGATTATTTATTTTAATTCAAAGGTCTACTTTTGGGTTTGTAATGAAGAAGATGAGTTCAAAGAATGTCTTGATATTGGAGTGACTGGAATCATGACAGATTATCCGACAAAACTTCGAGAGTACCTTGACACCCAAAAAATTCTAATTAAACCCTCAACCCTCACCTGAAAACTTGATTTAATTCACTTTTGTGTTCAATTGTATATTTCTCTATTCTTCATTTTTTCTAAAAAATATTTTCATTGTTAAATAAAAAGTTTGATAAAATAAAGATTGAGTAAGGTGAGACAAAAAAAAGTAACATTTTACTTGTATAGAATGACCTTTAGACTCTCGTGCTAATGATTTTGAGAATTCATGGGCACTCAGTTACACAAAAATCTTGTTTCATACGTAATAAGCTATAGACCTATAATTTTAGCACGAAAGTTGCCCGATGCATGTAAATATAAATATTGACGGTTCCATTAAATCTTCAATCTAATTGAACAACGACTCTCTCTCTCTCTCTCATGTTCGTGTGCTCACCAAAAAAGGGGGTTTCCAGTCAATTTTGAGTCACGTAGAACAATTTCATTGACCTCTGACAAAAACAAGAACCTTTTATCATTAGCTTTTAGTGGAGTATCAATATATATATATATACCTGTAGTTTTATATGTGTACTCACAAACATACAGACTATTGATATAGACTCAAATTCCTCATGGTAGTGTTCCCCAGTCTGATCGTGAGTCTCCCTATTTTTTGTGTGTGATCCATTCAAGTTGAAGATGTGAAAACAATGTGACATCTTAAATATCTCTCAAGTGCTTACCCCATATCCCATTTCTTTTTTGTCAATTTTTTCTCTTCCGTCCTAATGCGTCCACTAGATTCTCCAGATACTTGACACAGAGGCAGACAGACTGAGGAGG
Organism: Arrhopalites spinosus; assembly: GCA_034700945.1. Lineage (NCBI taxonomy): Eukaryota > Metazoa > Arthropoda > Collembola > Symphypleona > Arrhopalitidae > Arrhopalites > Arrhopalites spinosus. The sequence continues at coordinate 3,532 of JAQIVZ010001599.1, forward strand.
AAACTAGGAGAGTCTGGAGAGAGTATACAATTTGAGACGTATGAGGTGATACCTTGAACACTACAAATGCAAGAAACTTGCTCTCTTTGATAATCAATTATAGCAAGACCCAAGGATCAAACGCATCCATCGATTTTCTCCCTCTTAAACAAAAGAAAAAAAAGAGTTCAGGGACAATACACAAAAGGTGGTGGTGGTAACTAGTGAGGATGTACTCGTAACAGCTGCCCAACAAAAATTGTGTGTCGTTGTAGAAAGGAAGATAACGTTACACGGAAAGGAAAAAATCATACACCTTGTTACACACACACAACTCTTTGATAGAGCTTAATGTAGATTACAAGACGGGAGGATGAAAAAAACTAAAATAATCCTTTGGAGATTTTAAGTGTTCATGTCTTGGATTTTCTCCAAGGAAAGAATTTCTTCATAAAATATCCATTTTATTTTTTTTCCATGAGTTGCTAAAAAGGTGGGAGAAAATTGCAAGATTGAGTTGAGAAAATTGTTTTCTTCCCCCCTCTCTCTCTTTGTTAAAGCTTGTGGATTTAAGAGCTTGAAAATAAAACTAATATTTTAGAGTCTTATACCCATGAGAGAGATTTCAAATTTATTTATTTTTGTGTTGCGTATTGAGCCCAAATGTTTTGGAATGATGTCATGATTTGTATGACATCAACTGTAGAGAGAGAGAGATGGAGAGAGAAATTTTGACATTTTCTTTTAAAAAATTCTTGTCACCAGACTTTGTACAATTTGGACCATAAATTTAAAACTTTGGCAACTTTAATGGATTAAGGTAACAAGTGTCAAGAAATAAAGTGTAGAGTATGTAGTTGGTTAATAAAGAGAAAACTTAAATCTCAAACTTGTTCTGATTTTAACTTGTAAACTTTAACTTTCCCATTACAACAAATTAGAAACTGAAGGTCAAAAGAAGACAGGCTATCCCAAAAAGTAGTGAAAGAAGGGGGGAGGGAGGATAAAGATAAGATTTAATTATAAAAGGTAGGCTTCCCCCCTCCCCTTACTTTCCAAACTTTACATGAATACATTGAAAGAGTGCAAAGTCTAAAACTTGAAAAGACATTAGGGATTGGATTGATATTCATTTATGGGGTTTAGCTAATTATCCCCCCCCGTCTCATTGTCACTTTGAGAGAGATAGAGAGAGAGAGAGAATGTGTAGGTAACCATTGCATTGTTAATTAGTAATAAAAGTCAAACTTAGTTGTAAGTAGAGGAGAATAATGTCAAGACTCATGCGAGATTCTGTCACTCTAAATTGAGAATTTTAGTTCCATTAATCTTTCTCACGAGGGAAGGCTGTCCAAAAATAAAATTTTGTCTTGACATTTTCATTTATTTGTGATAATTTTCCAAATGTACAAACTCTTTTCTCTTTCGGAATCCATTTTATCATAAAAGTCTTCAAATCCTTGTCATTACAATTTACATTGTCTTTTGTTACATTTAATCAAATTAATTGACTTGGATTTTATTGACAAGGTGGGGAGTAAGTCAAAAAATTTTATGACGTCACAATATACTAGTGTCTGTATTAGTAGGTACATATTTAGAAAACGAAAGAAAAATTATTAAAATATTTGCCCTTCACATAAAGGGTACATAAATACAGGCATTATGTAATCATAATCGGACAATTTAAAGTTAATTGACTTTGCATGCTCAAGACAAATCCACTGTCGAATTATTTATGTGAGTCAGTACATTTTACTTTGGTTCACATGAAATTAGAATAAAATGTGAAATTTTAAAATTAGTCACAAAAAAAATTCACATAAAATTAGTTTAAACTATTTAGTTACCTAGTTCAACTCTTTGTTTTTCTCTTGTGTGCTCTATTTTTTATGAAAAAATGGTTAGTTAACTTACAAAGCAAAAAAAATTCACAGAATTTATTTTTGATACCAAAATAAAATTTTAGTCTTGTGTCAACCACAGAGAGAGATCTTCAAGTGTTTCAATCAAATTTTAAAAATCTTTTTTTCATTGTAAAATTTCAATAAAATTCGTACAATGGAAGGTAATTAAAATTTAAAATATATTAAACGAATCAAAAAAAAAACTTACCATTAATTTTGTCTAATTCTTTTTCCATTTACATGTTACAGTCATGACAAAAGGACTCCATATGACAATCCAACCATTTTACTTGATCTTGTCTTTCATCTGTCTCTTGACTCTTCCACTTGTCGTCATCTTCTTCATCCCCATTTATGTGACGACAATTTTGAAGGATCAGTTTCATTCTTGGACAAAATTCTCTCAACATTCCAAATCTTCTTGAAATCTTTTTTTTATTTTTCTCCTACTAAATTAAAATCAAGTACACCAGTAAAAATGAAAAAACTCCAAAAATAAAAATAAAAATAAAATTTTACAAAGAAATCTACCAAAGTCATTGACTATGATCCATGAGTGAGACGTGAGAGTGGAAGTGAAATAAAATAAAAAGGAGATGACTCCAGGCATCATGTTGTCAAAAAAATAGAGGAAATGAACAGTTTGGAAAAAAGGGTTTGACAGTAACTAAAGGCAAAAAAAATGGAATGGAATATGCAGATAAAGAAACAAAAGTGAGGCAGAGTTGTTTTTTTTGTACCCCTCAAAAAAACAATCCATTATACAGATAATCCATACGTGTATACATTGTTCACATATTTCCCTTGAAAAAAAAACTTTGTCCGTATCAAGTCTAGCAGGAAGTTAGGGGAAATGGAGACCATCAATTATCATGGCAATGGCAATGACGTCTTTCTTTTTGTCGTCTTCACAATAAATTTTTGTGTCTCAAGGAAAAGGGGGGAAGAATGGAGGAAGATGAACAAGGATCAAATTCCATGGACTCATTTTCCCTCATCTTTGTAGTTTGTATTTCAGCTATACATTTTATACTGTGTGTGTACTATAAGTGAGAGTACAAAAAAAGGGGATTATGAAACACAATAAAAAAATAAACCTTTACTTTTACTATACTACACACACTTGAGCACTAGTTTAACATTAAATATAACATTAAACGGGAGAAACTAAGACTCTTTTTTTGCCCATGGATTTTTCCTCATCTCTCTCTCTCAAGACACGTGACAAAATACCTTGTTACCTGGAAACTGAGAGTAAGAGAGAGAGAGAGCGAGACAATAAATTAAAAGCTTTAGATGAAACTTCCAACTTCATCTTCTCAAATTTCTTCAAAAAAAAAAATCTTTGACCACTCACTCTCTCTCTCTCTCTTTTTGATAAAATTAGTTTCGTAAATTGAATTGGGAGTTGTACACAGGTATTTTATAAGATAATGGAGAGGGAGGGAGAGCTAAAAGGGAAAGTTAAATGAGAGTTATAATTAAACATTGTAGACTCTTCCTATCTGTACACTGTGTACACATACCATGATCATGATACTTGTTAATTACTACTTAAAATGTATAGTCCTATAAATAAACAAAGTTTAGTAATTTTATGAGGTCCTTATTTTATGCATTATCTTACCTTTATAAGATACTTTGTCTCTAAATTTAAACAAGGTCAAGAAAAACTTGAGCTTAAACTTTCAAATTAAAAATGTACAAGTTGAAAGTGATGATGAATTTCTTAGTTTTATAACAAAGTCTCTTGATTGCTAATAAGTATAAAAAAATGAGAGAGAGAGAGAGAGAGAGAGAGAGAAGAAAATACTTGAGCAAGATTACTTTTATGGAAGAAAAGTTTTAAAAATTCGGTTTCCTCCTTCCCTCCCTTGTGCCTACAAATGAAAATTTACATTTTTTTCAAGGGTGAACATGACAAGACAATTTTCAGGTGGGATGAACACGAAGAAAAAAATTGATTAAGAAAATAATTGATTTATTCTAATCATTACAAATTAGAGAGACTTGCGTCATGTTTTTAACATAAAAAAAAGTTTTGGCTTCTTCACTTTCAATATCACCATTCAAAATGACAAACTGTGAACAATTACAACAATTTTCAAGTGAATTATCTGTTATACACATACACACTCTTTGGTTTTTTCTTAATACAAATAGTCAAGTTAATTATATAATGTAATTAAACATAAATATTTGTATTTTTTTTGGTAAATATCACACATTATTTTTAAATTGTCAAAACTATTTTAAAATTTTCCATAAATTAATTTTACCCATTCTTTTTTTGTATTTATGTATCACACCACATGCCTGTTCTCCATTCTCAAAATAAATTGTAACTGTAATTTGCACAAAATTTCCTTTGATGAAAATGAAGGGAGTGACACCAGATTTCATTTTTAGATACTTGTAAATACCTTGATCTGTATGTATCATAGAATGTAGAAAATACAAAGAACAAAAAAGGAGATTGACTTGTACTTGAATTCTGTTCATGAAGGTCTCTCTTTGTGAAAATTGATGAGAGAGACCATGGAACCACATGACGTTTGTTGTTTTTATGGAGAATTTTATTAAATCTTGGTTTTAACTTTCACAATTAGTAAATCACTTTCACTTTGGTGTCTGAAATAATTCAACTCATTGTTTCCTTTTGATGACAAGTCAAATCCTTTGGGCCAATGAGCCAATAAGTTGTCATATCACCTTTCCCTTTGACGTCAACAACACCCCTCGTCTCCATCACAAATTCATCTTCCGCCAAATTTGCAAATGTTTGACTACAATGAATTCGTAGTGCTAAATTTAAAAAAATTCACATTTCAATGCCACTCATTACCCAACCATTTACATTTTATTTAATCTCACAATCTCTAATAAAGAGAACATATTTTTACACATTTTAGTAGACAAATACACTCACGCATTCCAGTAGACTCCATTCTAGAAGCCGTATTTACTGTATCACCAAATAGACAGTATCGAGGTCTCTTCAGTCCCACCACACCAGCACAGCAAGGCCCTAAAATACAGATAGACAAAACAATTCGTTGCTCAAAAATTTTCTCAATGAAAATTCAGTCTTTCTTCCTAAAAATAACTAAAACATTTTTTAAAGTTTATTAAACTTAAGTATAATATTAGATATTTAATCTTTAGAGAAAAAAATGTATTTTCTACAAGACTAAATAATTTGAAAAGAATTTTTTGGACTAAAAAAAATCTCAATCCTTGAGATTCACATCAAAAAATTATGTCATGTGATGAGAAAAAAAAAGAATTTAATGTGTCTTATAGAAATGAATGGGCCTCATTCTCCATGTTCATTTGTCAAACTTTGAGGGAGGAGAAGGAGGAGAGAGAGAGAAGATGTGAGTCAATGTGGATGAATTATATAAAATTACACGAGAGAGTTGGTTCGAGTAGAAGAAATGATGAGAGAGATTGGCCATATGTACACACAGTTGCTATCTGTTTACTACATTCACACCAGAATAAATCGATCAACAAAATTTTCTCTCAGTCTTTCTGACGGGCGACAATTCTCTTTCTCTGTCTTCACCGTAGAGAAAAGGAGGGTGAAGCACGTCTTTCTTGAATGGTTTGATAATCTGATTTTAACGAGGCACACTTCCTCTCTCTCTCCAAGCCACAGCCTTTAACAAAACCACCCAGAGATCCCCCTCCCCCTTTCTTTTCCATCTTGTCAATGCATTTGCGGGGTAAATCTGTCGACTGTTTCTCCCGGAAACTTGTACCATTTCTGACTGGCAACCTCCGCTCCTTAACACTTGTGATCTCTCCCTTCAACTTACAAAGACAGAGAAAGTGAAAGTGAGTGACGATGGGATAGTGAAAGTGTTGGGAAAAAATAGCAAATCCAAGACTTATTGTCATCCAAGCTATAGCCTTTTTTCTAAAATTTCCTTTTTTTCTAGGAAAGGCCTTAAGCCACATTTTTTTTAGTTTGTACATTTCACAGAGAGACCAACCATTGGGATGGATGTTCTCACAGTAAAAAAAGGATAACACAAACAAAGTCTTCCTTTTTTTTGAAATGACAAAAAAAATGAATTTTGCCAAGACACGACTCCCTTCAAAACTGTCATCACGTACTCTTAAATAATGTCCCTGCCTCCCCAAATCTCCTTGATCTCTTGAATCTCCTTCCAGCACTCAAGATCAATTTCCTTGACGTTTTATATGGTGAGAAATGGTTCTTATTTTTTTTTCAAAAAAAAAGAATCTTTAACTTTATTCTTTACTCCAAGTGTCTCAGTCAGGCTGAGGCTGAGCAACAGTGTTTTGAAAAGTCCATTTAAAATTTATTTAAAATTTTTTTAATGTCCAAGAGTTTTGAAATCAAATGGAATGTTCCCATTTCCATTTATGACATGCCATGCATGAGTATGACTGTGGTTTTTTTTAAAAAAATAGAGAAGAAAAGTCCGAATTGGTTCAATACATGAATGGGAAGGAGACATGCGTCAAAAAAAATAAAATAATTTTTTCTCATGAGCAATCTGCTCACACAAGAAAAAAAGTTTTCTTTTTCTAAAAAAAGAAAAAAAAACTTCCCTCAAGTCATTCTTTCTATTCAATCTCAATTTTTTTGCTCTGGAAATGTTCTTACAAGGGATGAGAACTCTAAAGAAAAAAAATGATTTTTTTTAAAAGGAATAACAATCACAAAGAATGTTTCTAAAAAGAATGACATGACTTTAACAAATATTTTTTTTAAAAAAAAGAGCAACAGTTGTTATTTTATCATTTTCATTGGAGCAGCTCTTGCGAAAAATTGAGATGAACACAAGAAAAATACAAAAAACAGTATTGAATCACAATTCAGCAGATAAAATATACTTTTCTGTTTTTTTTTAAAAAAAACATTAGTTTCTAATAATAAAACTTGACAATACTCCACAAAAGCATGTGAATTCTTTTTTTCCCATTCATTTTAAAAAAAAGTTGACTAACTACAGCTAAAGTTTACAGGAGAGAGTCTTTTTAAATAAAATATGACTCTCAAAATAATTAAAGTGATACAGACACAAAACAGGAAGTCATTTCATACATAAGTTGGACCTTGCTTTGCATGAAATGTGCAAGTCAAAACAAATCATAAATTCAAAACAATTTCTCCTCTCTCTCTCTAATGTACAACAAAATGGGCAACATTGTAAATAAGTAGTAATTATAAACAAATTATATTAATGCCTCGCCCTCCCCTCACGAATCTCATGGTGGTCCCCCTCCTTCTAGTGATGGTTGTACAAGATAATAAGCATGAAAGGGCACAAATTCCCCTCCCCCTTTTCTTAAAATAGAATTTTGAGAGATCCTCTACCTCCGGCTTTTGTAAAATGATGGTTTTGGTTGTAAAATGTATTCCCTCCGTACCTAAATTCAAGCCCCCCTTCCTTTCCCTTCTCCATGACTTCGTACAAAAGTTGGAGAGTTGAGAAAATAAAGTTGGAGTTGATGGTTCAATGATATTTTCTCCCTGTACATTTATTATCTTCTACATAAAATTACATGGTAATCTTCATCTCACTCTACCTTTTCATCCCCCCCTCCTCCTCTCTCTCTCCCAACTGATTTTAGTAATTGATGTGTCTCTCCAGAAAACAAATTGTTGGAGGGATGCCCTACATTCAACTAATATTGTGGATACATTTACCATAAGAGAGAGAGTGTGTGTATGCACTCATGCCATATGAAATGGTATGGGATTCAATTGGGAAATTTGACGGCGTCATCAGTCAAGTATTTCCCATCATTACTTTACATGGCTCCATTTTCTCTTGGGAGAGACAATAATGAGACCACATATGGTTCGCTCGTTGGAGACGAGGAGAGATGCAAATACATTTTGTGTTTTGTGTGGTCTGAACAAGAGAGAGAGAGAGAGATTACATCTTTGAATTTCAATTGAAAAATACATGGGAGGAGGAGAAGAGGAGTAAGATCAATCAAAGTAAGCCTTTCCTTGGTTAGCTTTCTCCAACACTTTCTCTTTTTCCTAAGAAAAGGTTTTTCATGTAGTCTAGTCTGTACTAGAAGAAAGTAGAAACATTGTAAAAGATTGGATGGGGAGGGAGGAGGGGAAGTTAAATTTGGAAGGCGTAAGCCTCACATTACTCAACGTTTATCACAGATTCATTCACTCAGTCAGAAGCTTCAAATAGAAATAGAAAACGTGCCAGTCTTTTCTCCACTTGGACCTCATAGTAGCCACCTAAATACATGGAATACTGTGGAGACTACAGAGTAGAGGTGGAAAAAAGTTTGAGAAAAAAAACTATAACTATAATAAACGCTACAAAACTGAATGGTACTCATCTGAAAGCATCTCTTTGTATACTTTTATATAAACTTTACTACATAGAATATTGGTTATGGATAAAATGGAGAGAGAGAAAGTAAAAAAAGATTCCTTTTTTCACTTTCTCCTGTTCTCTCATGTCAATACACAAGGGCTTACCAGAGTGTACTCCTATGCGAAGTTTGACAGTTTCATTTTCAGGACGATGTCGAATACGGAAATTTGTGACAGTTTTTAGGAGTTGTAGAGCCATTCGAGCCATTTCATGAGCATGAAAATTACCCTCTCGAACCACCGGAAGTCCACTTGCCTTTAGATATAAATATATACATATTATTAAATTTTTGTAACTTTATGCTATTTATTTATATTACATTTAAAAATATTTAAATATTATTTATAAAACACAAGCGACCATCATTGAGACGAAATATTTTTAAAATATTTAAATAATTTAGCCATACAAAATACAATAATTTTTAAATCCACTTACCACCATATAAGCATCACCTATAGTCTCAACCTTTGAGAAATAAAATTAATATTTAATACAAAAAGTTCTACTTCAAAAAATAATACTTTTTAAAAAAAAAATAAAAATAATATTCTTACCTTGTACACATCAAAATTCTCAATGACAGAGTCGAAGCATGTGTACAAATCATTGAGAAATTCGACAACCTGTTAAAAAAACAACAGTAAACCAGTTAAAAAATTGGAATTGGTTGTTTGAAAACTGAAATATTTTTGTCAATGAAAAGTTTCAACTTTGTAATAAACCCATTTTAGAGTAGTACACGTACGTGTATCTACCACGAAAAACGACAATGGTCAAAACTAAACTGGGCATGTACATAAATAATAATAAAAAACTATCTTTGATCTCTAACGACTCTACATGTCCATTGACTGTAAAGTCAATTCTATGAAAATAAAGCAAATTGACAATCCCTTCCAGAAAAAAAAATAAAAGAAAAAAAAGTTCAAAGACAAGCTGACACCACCAGATAGGATTCCCTAGGAGGTTTTGAGGTGTCAAAAAAAATATATCTGGAAATGAGTGGAACTGTCCCTAAAAAACCTCTGACATTCAACATTGGACTCATTATACTTAACATGACGGGAAATAGAGAAATGATTTTCTATTCACAAAAAAAAACATAACGAGAGTCCAAGGTCAAACTCTCCCGTCCTTTTCATGATGACATCAACCCTTTTATTTACCAAAGTCCATCCATATTTTACATGTACAACATGTTATCCCACTCACATTTCAAAGTCAATAAACTACACAAAAGGAATCATCTCGGTTGTGTAGAGAGAGAGAGAGAGAGAGAGTTGAATTAACAACAACAAAAAAGATGGACAGAGTAATTAAAATAAAGTAAATTAAAATAAACAGAGAGTGGGTTGAAAAGAGGACATTTTGGTAGTAGTTTGAAAATCTTTTGAAAATGAGTATTGAAGAGACATAAAATTTATACTCGCCTCAAGCGCAGAAGATTGAGCAGACATGGAAGTAAAGCCGACAATATCAGAAAAGTAAATGGAGACACAATCATAAGCTTGTGCTGGAACCCTCAGTCCTTCCTTTAACTCTTCTGCCACCGAGGCTGGAATCAATTCGTAGAGGAGAGAATCTAAAAAAGAGAAAAAGTAAACAAATTAAATTACTCTCCTCAAATTTCCAACACACACACACACAAAAATCTTATTTTATCGTCTACTTCCATTAGCTCTTATGTTCTAGTGTTATATGAGTATGAAAACATTAAAAAATCTCAGTTCCTTGAGTACTCCCCACTCCCACTCCCTCTCCCTCTTGTACAGACTCCAATTTCTATACATTTTCAATGACAAGAGCTACATCAACTAAAAGCTTCTTCAAAAAAAACTACCTAGTCTAGTAAAATCCTCTTCAAAATAAAAGATGGGAGACCATAGACCTCCTCCTCTTACTTTTATAATATGAAACACCTTGTGTTGTGTGTATACAGATACGAGTATTTTGACGACTACCTCCCCCCCTCCTCCCATTCGTTTCTGTCACAAAATCTATTTATTTACTGTACAGTACAAAACAGAGTCCTCAAGACTCACAATTCTCAAAACAATTTCTAGATGAAAATATCCTTTTGTTATTTTGTCTAGTAGCTGGAATTTAATATCCCGGCTTTTTATTTAGGTTTTTTTTACCCTACTTGAATCCTACTACAATGTATAACATTCCACAAAACAAAGTCAATCATCTAGCCATAGCCCTGTCTTTTTTTAAAAAAAATGATACAAAAGAAATAGTAACTATCAAGATTATAAAATGATGTCAGGAAATAAAATGCATGGCAAGAGAGAGAGAATCTCTACAGTTTCAGTTGTGCACGTTGTCGTTGACGACATGAACATAAAGATTACTGAAACATTTTTCGTCTCATAACTCTAATAGCTTTCTTCTGAAAGAGAGAGAGAGAGAGAAAGAGAGAGAGAGAGATGGGAAATGGGAACCAGAGGGCAAATATCGAAATAACTAAAAAAAAGGGATTGGACTAAATGGAGTAAAAGTACTTGTCTTCATTTTCATGATGGGCTTTCTCCCTCTTTCTCTTTTGTGTAGAGAAAGTATATTATATAGTAGATATAAAAAGTAGTGAAATTACTGACCTGCTTTCTTCTTCTCCTCACTCAGCTGTTTTGTCCTCTCATCCACAAGAATTTCCAAATTATTGGCGTACTTCTCCATCAGAGAGATCATTATATCGAATATATTAGACCGCCTAGAGACCCAAGACAAAAAAGGTAGACAAAATCTTTCCACCCACATCCATATTGTACATGTACTAGGTATTATATATTATACACATAATATAAATTAACTAAAGTTATACAATACACAACACGTAGCTCATTGAGAATGAGTGGGCATCCCATTACTAAAGTACATGACCCTGTACAAAGAGGAGAGAGGAAGGAGACGACCACAAACAAACACCAAAACACGTCCTCCCCCCCTTTCCTCATTTCATCCAAGGAAGCAAAACCAAAAAAACCACACTGGGTACAATAAAACAAGCACTATATTAAATTAAAGTCGATACATTTTATGACCATTTAAAGCTCTTTTCTCTACTCTTCATACATCACTCCATACACTTCAGTCTTTGAAATTTTTTTTTATATATATTTTTAACTTGATAGAATTCCTCCTCCTCCTCCTTTCACAGTTTCAGTTTCCTCACAATCTCCCGGAAACCAAAAATCCCCCTTGAGAAGGATCAAAGACGCCAAGAAAATAAACAAAACGTTTTAACGTAGAGATACCTTAAGTAAGTACACAGTACACAATTTTGAGTTTGACTCTCATGAAATTTCAAGGAATAACGTGAAGGATCGTGAAGGGGAGAGACTAGTGAGAGAAAGGAATTTATATTCTTGAAGCAAAATCAAGGAGAATCCTTATCCTTCAACAATGTTTTCCCCACATTGGGGTTTATCATGTTACGTTAGACTGAATTGTGTACATACTAAATTGTCAAATTGTGTAGAAAATGTTTATCTATCTTCCATGATATCAGCCTTACAATGTGTACATTTAGAGAGAGAGAACAAGGAGAAAAGGGCTGGATTTGGATCTGGAGGGTATTCAAAAAAAACTTTGGGTACAACTTTCTCTTCCACATTTTACATAAACTTTGGGCTTGAGTTTCTCCTGTGCATTCAAAATGTGTCGAGGGGGGAGAAAGCAGGGGAGGGGAGAGAAAGGGTGACCCACATGAGAAGTGCAACAGTATAAAAATTCATACCAAGTCTCCACGTGACGTATACTCCATAGACCACAGGAAAAGAAAGCAAAAGTGAAAAGCAAGAGAGTCAGCATGTGTCTCGTCCTTTCCCTTTGTTTAATATAAAACTAATACAATTTATAATGAACACTCCAAAGTGGTCACTGTGCTTCCGACAACATAGAAAAAAAAGAGACAGAGGAATTCAATGGGGTCAAAGCGCCCAAGTCCGATTTTATGATCATACAAATCCGGAGTGAAGGACAGTGACAAAAAAAACCCGGCTAGTTTTCTCTCCTCATTTTTTGTACTAAAATCCTATATATTTAATAGAGCAGAATCTACTTTCCAATTTCATCATTAATAGAGACTAAAAGTACTAAATGAAATTCTTATTTGCGACGTACAATTTTTATTGACCCCAATCAACTCGAAACTATTTTTTTTATATTTTGTTTCTCTTCTCACAAACTAAAAAAAAAAGATCAAGTGAAAGTGAAACAAGGATATATAGAAATAAATTCTGAGCAAATTATTGTTGAATGTTCACCAATGAACAATAGACTCGAGTCAAACAAAGTTTTAATGGTCATTTGCTATTTTTATTCTCAACTTGTTCATTAGTTGTACATTTTATGCCAGAACCATTCATTCCCAGTCAACTCCATCACTCTGTCCTTGTCTATCACTAAAAAAAATAATAAATTGTTTGACGACTATAAAGTTTGAGTGAATTGGCCAACAGGGGAAAACAGTAGCCAAAAATTTAGTTGAAGGATAAAGTATCTGTACAGTGTACAGTGCAAAAAATATAAAAAAAACAAATTGCAATAAAAAGTTAATTAATTATAATCCTACCACTTGCTGAGACCTGCGACAAAAAAACAGAGATAGAAGATGGAAGGAAGCTCACACGAAAGGATATAAAACAAGTAAAAATAGTTTAACTAATTAATTATCTGTCACTAAAGTGGACGGTCATGTTATACATGTATCACTAGACTAGTCTAAAGTGTCGAGTGCATGACTTGAATTTTTCAAAACCAAAAAAGAACCAAAGGCAAAGGCGGCACACGGGTTTGGAGCATGAATAGAGCAAAAGCGAGACAATGACAGTTCCGCCCCCCTCAAAAACCCCCTACAGAGATTAATAGTAAAGAAAAGTCAATGAAAATGAAATGAGAAACTCCACACAAAAAAAATCCTCCATAGAACAAGAAAGGAAAATAGACAACAAGAAAAGGAAGGAAGTTGAAGAGATGAAAAATAGACTACTACTTACGAGTACATGATAAAAAAATCCCTTTTAATGTTACATTTTTTATACATTAAGGTAGAAAGATAAAGGCAATGGAAAGGAAGGAAAGACAAAGATCTTAAAAAAAAGTTGTTTACATTGTTACACAAGATAAAAACTTATAAAATAAAAAGAGTTGAGTTATTTACATGCCCTTATGAAGGGGTCGAAGTCTTAGACGGACGGATTTGATATCAGGTCGTTGATCTGGGTCACAAGAAAGACAGTCTTTGAGACAGTCTAGGACTGCTGTAGGGATAATTGGTCTTGGTAAACCTCCTCCATTACCCGGTGGACACCCGGGTGGTGGTTCAGAGTAAAGAATTGATAAAGTTGTAGGCCAAAAGGCAATGCCTTGTCTAGAAATTTCTGTACGAATATCTCTCTCATCTTTCATTCCAAGAAATGTGGCCAGAGACTCTCTTCTCAACAATTCCCATAGAATCACTCCAAATGAATAAATATCTCCTTTTTTATGATTATCAATCCAAATACTTCGATTCTGTATATTCTACAACACACCCAATTCAAAAAATAATTAAAATCATAATATTATACTTAATTAAAACAATGTGGAAAATGGAGCCAAGATATAAATTAAATTTTAATTAAATTTTGAGAAAGAGAATTACCTTACAAATCTCAGAGAGTTCAGGAGGTAAATAGGGACTTGTAGTAATACGAGTTGTTCTAGTCATTGCTCTCATTGAAGAATTATAAGAACCACTTCCGGTTCGACTAATGGCAGTGGTGGTGGTTGTATTGGTTGTATTTGCAAATGAAATTCGAGTTGCGGCTGGAGCCGTTGTATTTGTATTGGTTGACTTGAGTCCACTCACCGGCGTCACAATCATGTCAGCATGTGAAATGTAGTGCCCTTTTCGGGCATACGTGAGGCCAAAATCCGAGAGTTTGAGAACCCAACGAGAGTCAATCAAACAGTTGGTCGGCTTCAAATTACCATGATAGCGAAATTGAGATGAGTCGTGCAGATACGACAAACCCTATTACAATCCATAGACATTTCATTTTCCCTTTATTTAATCATTTTCTATTATTTAATTAACTCTTGCGGCTCATTTCATACACAAAAAATTTTTTTTTGTTCTTGTCTCTTCATCTTTCTTACTGTCATTTAATTATTCACGTCATGTAACTCATTTTTTATGTAACAGGCCCCCTCGGTCATATCTCATTCAATTTTCTCTATATTTTCTACAGAGTGTACAATCTCCATTCTTTTTTTTCCATTGTACATAGAAAGGACTACCTCATGAAGAGAAAGTCAGGAGGTTAAAAATCATTTTATTGCTTTTTCCTCATGATAAATACTAAATAGATTTCAACAAAAAAAAAACTTTCCTTACTTAAATTTGTCTGTCTTTTCATATAATGAAAAATCAGAGACTTCAAAAACTTTCAGTTTTTTTTTAAAAAAATTATTCAACGTCATGAAAAATAAAAAGTCATGTGTACAAGTTTATAAGAGAAAGTACAAAAATGGGAGAAAAAGTGGGGAATATTGACTGGATTATTTTGGGGCTGGATTTATACAGTGAAAATAAGTTTTCTCTTGGTTGAAGAAAGGAGAAGAGTGATGGAAGGGAATGTGATTACTTAGTGGGATTTTTCAATATCAATATCTATTATCTATGGGGGTAGTTTCGTGGGTTGAATAAGTGGGCGAGGGGCCAAAAGAGAAAGAGAAATGAAGAGAAAGAAAAATAAAAAGAGTTTCTCCCCTCAATGAATATCATCAGAGAAAAGAGAGAGAGAGAAAGCAACCAAAAAAGAAGATTCAGACTATTTTTTATCGTCGAGTCCTTCCACTTATTTAGTATCCTTTGTTACTTCTTTTCTATCTATGCGGGCTTCAAGATTGGCTTGACTGGAACTTTCAGCAAAAAACTGTTCTTTCTCCACTTTCACTTGTTTCTCTTACTTTTTATTTTTCTTTCCGAGTGTACCATCTTTGTCTGTTCAGTCGACCGATGGTTTGGGTCGACGTCTTTTAATCTTGAGTTGACACAACTCAAATTCATTGATTGAATGACAAAAAAACAAGAAAAAAAATTCTTTCTCTTAAATTCTCTCGCTTAAAAAAATTGTTCTTTAAATGTTGTGCAAACAGATAAAAAAGAGATTGGATAAAAAAAGGAGAGGACAATGGATACGGACACAAAAAAAGACAATTGGAGAATTGTACACAATTTATATGGCCACTAAATCCGATCATTTACAGATACAATTGATCCAAGCGCTCCCTTTCTACCTTTTGAAGTTTGAGACATGAAAACTTTCACCAGTATCCATGTCTTCTTCTTTGTTGATCTCTCAGAAAATGAGGGTCTCTCTGTACATTCTTCACTTGATTCTTTCATACTTTTTTGTTCGATTGTGTGAGCCCTTTTTACAAACTTAATTTTATCTATTTTTCAGTTCATTACTTGCCAAAAGTGTGAAAAAAATTGGTTTTTTTAAACTAAAATTATTTCATAACTAACTCTCCACTTCTGACAGTGCCACTCACCCTAGACAATATAAGTTTAATTGACAATTAATTATGATGAACCGAAACCTGTTCTTTAAAATGAGATTTGTAGAATATTTTAATTACTATTAAATTCCTTCCTGACTTGGAGTTCGGACATTAAAAAAAAGGTTGACATAATGACTTGGAATTAGTCTATTTTTTTGTAAAAGATAAAGACTAGAAAAGAGTCATAAAACATTTTTGATGAATAAAATTCTTAAAATGTCTCTAGAGACAAGACAGATAGAAAAAAAAGAGAGAAAATAAATGATAAATGAAACAAGCTGTGACTGACAGGAGCCATGTTTCAATAGAAAAAGTTGGGTCATATAAAATTTATCTTAGAATTTACAAGAGAATAAAATGGAACATAGAAAAAGGAAAAGAATGTGGGATTCTTGTTGAATCTTTCCCAGAACAAAAAAAAATGTTCCGAAACCTGAGACAAACAAAATAGGATTTAAGATAAAAAAAGGAAGAATAAAAGAGACTGGCATTAGTACACAAATACAAAGTTATAAAACTTACACGGAGTAGATCGCCTACCAAACTGGAAACAAACATGTCATCCAATTTTAAATCCCCGTTGTCAAGAATGTCTTTGATGGATCCCCTTGAGCAATATTCTTGAATAAGTAGAATCCCCTCATCATAGAGACAAGCTCCAATGAAAGCATTTAAATTCTCATGACGAATCTCTCGTAACTGTAAT
This sequence comes from Arrhopalites spinosus, assembly GCA_034700945.1. Taxonomy (NCBI): domain Eukaryota; kingdom Metazoa; phylum Arthropoda; class Collembola; order Symphypleona; family Arrhopalitidae; genus Arrhopalites; species Arrhopalites spinosus. The sequence goes on from JAQIVZ010001599.1 coordinate 20,067, forward strand.
CATTCATCAAATAAAAAAACAGCAAATATCAAACTCTCTATAATTCATCATTATTTTAATTCAAAATCATCAACCCCTCAACAATCCATCAACATGACACTTGAAAAATTGTTTTGAACCCTCCTTTGTGTACTTATACAACATGTAGGCTGTACTTGAACTCTAGACAAATTTTTCTACATTTTATAGTACACATAAAGTCAACTTAACTATACACGAATAAGTTAGAGTTAGACATTTAATTTTGATGGAGCATATGTAATTTTCTACGTCTCTTCATGCACGAACATGCCCCCCATGAAAATATGAGACAACATCTGTTAGTCGTTTAGAAAAATACTTTCATAGATTATTTTTACCATTACCATTCCTCACATCCCTCTTGGGTTGGATGGATGGATGAAAAAAAAAATTTTTTTAGTGTGTGCAATTTTTGAACATTTTATGCACACATGTAAGAATAGTCCGCACTAACCCAAGATCCATTAAAATTTGCATAGAAATAGCTTCATTTTTTTAAAAAAAAACGTGTAATAAAATCCTAACCTCATCGTGTAGTATCTGCTGTACGTATATTTGTATACAATTTAAATTATTTCACAAAACATTCAACCCTCCACAAATAAAATTTGCTAATGTAGATAGGACCAAAGGGAAAGATTAGCCTTTTTTGTATGTGTAAAAGTACAGAATAATAAAACTAAAGCCCCCTCCCCTTTTTAAATATTATTAGAGGACATGATGAGTTTCTTAAACTTGTTTTAAAAAAAATATGTATTTAGCCTTGTTCCTCTACTATTTTGTTCAAAGTTGAACTTTTTGATGTATTTTTGCCTGTACTCATCTTGCACTTTAGTCAAGTAAATGTTGAAGAGGATTGGAATTTTTTTTTGCACGTATGGAATACTGATCAACAATAGAAAACTTTGGAGGTTGTGTACACGTGTATGTACGAGTACATACATACAGTACGTAGTGGACATTTTCATCTCATCGTCAGTTGAAGCGTAAAAGGTACAACCTTTTATTTGACCAACTACGGTCACTCTCCATGCAGTCTGGAAGGTGACCTTCTCTACTTTTTCTTCATTGAGTTTTTTCCCCAAACACTCCAGATGAGACAAAACAAGTTTCTCGAGTACGTTTACGTTTCCGTAGTTTGTAGTAGCGACAGAATTTTAATTAAAATTTCCTTTTACTGAATAAAATAAGCGGGAAAAAGTGTCTGTCTCTCTCTGTCTCTGTTGACATGATGGACATGACATGAGACAAAATAAAAAGATTGACATTTATAAGTACATTATTCATTATATCTGCATTTATATTAAATGCATGTATAATATATTTGTTGTCTATATTAAACAAAATATTTAGATTTAAATAAGAAAAACAATGACCATCATGTATAATTTCTACACTGATGAAAATATTTAAGTCATAAAATCAATGCTCGTATCTTGTCAATTTTAATTGAATATTCTAAAATAAATGGGGGGGGGGTCCTTTTTTAAACAGGCAAAACAGCAAAATGTACTTGAAAATTTATATATTTGAGCGGTTGACGATCACGAGGACGAGACTAGAAAATTTAATGGACCATGGGAATGGAGGTATAATAATATATCTTGTTCACCCATCCTTCTCTTTGAACAAAAGTTGATCCTTTTATGTGTTGGGAATTGGAATTTTCTAGAGAGTACCGCTCCCGGGAACAAATACCATGTCAATTTAATCAACAGAAAGGTAGCGAGAAAGATGCTTCAAGCGTGGGTTGGAAAACTAAATCAAAGTCAAGATTTTACATTCTTCCTCCACCTTTTTTTTCTTCAATTACTTTTATACTCCCTCTCTCTCTCTCCTTCCCTCACATGCAAATACTCATCCAACTCAATAAATGACAACAAAAAATCAAGAGACAATGTGCCAAAAAATGAGGATATTACATGAAACAACCTGTTGTCCATATTTCCTCCCCCGCCCCCACTTCCTCCTTTCCCTTTTTTCTTTCAACAGGCAAAAATCATTATAAAGTTTTCTACAAAAAGTTTACAAGTACAAATACAAGGTGGGCGTTTTATGGTGATAATGGAATCAAGAGATTAATTAACATTTTGTCTTAATTAATTTTCAGAACAATGCACTGTATTATTATATTCCTTGATTAAACAAAAAAGATTTTGACCTGTTGAGCTAAAATTAATTTAACCTTTTAGGAGACTTGAAAAAGTTTCTTAAATGTCAAGACTCAAAATTCATTGAAATGGAATAGACAGTTTTTTTGTGTACAACATAATTAATTATAAAATCAGGATAGAGCTGACAACACAACATAAATATTCAAGTGAGGAAGAATGTAAGAGTTTAGTATTTAACAGTTATAATAGAAAGAAAAAAAAATTACATTTCTCAGCTGATGTTTCATGGTGGAATCAAGGAGATCAGTATCAACAGCTTTGGCAGCAAAGATTCGTTCACGGTACGTGACGAGGGGAGCAAAAACGGTAGAAAAACGTGCAAGACTCGCTTGACTTCCACGATTGACTGGAAAAAATTGGCCATTCTCCCAATGAATGTCACGCTTATCAATCCGCCAAAGGATCGTGTCCATATCCTTAGAAAGCCGCCAGTGACGAAAGACAAGGTAGCCTCCCGAGGCTATCAACACTACCAACATCATGAGGATCGATGCGACTAAAATTGTATTGTGATCTTCTGTACAAGGAAAAAGTAAAAAAAAGATGAAAATATTAGTCAAATTTCTCTCTCTTTCTCTCATCCATTATATTTTTCCTATCATCTCCATATAAAACCATCTGCGTCCGCCTATTTAGTTGGTGAATTGACTTCATTAGTCATACCATATGAGAACATTCATCTCTCTCTCTCTCTCTATGCACGACTTTTGCATAGTAAATCACAAAAAAAACTATTTGTCCAATACGAATATTTTCTCCCTCTCTCTCTCAAAATGTCCTTCAAAGTCTTTTAGGGTGAGTATCTGTAAAGTTCTCCAAAAATTTGGCTCTCACGACTTGCACTGAATTCATTACAGTAAGATTATGAATGAAAAATTCAGTCATAAATAAATAAAGAAAGGAGGATTTTGTATAAAACAAGTTGAAAAATTCTTCTCCTTTTCTTGTGTACAAATTCACATGACTTGACGTCAATTTTTTTCAAAGAGACTGGAGAAAAGAGAGAGAAATTCTTGTAGATTACTATGACTACCATACAAGAGAATTCAAGCCTTTTCACATTAGATTTGCTTTGTGCGACATAGCTAGAGAGAGAGGGAGAGAGGGAGAGAGGGAGAGAGGGAGAGAGGGAGAGAGGGAGAGAGAGAGAGAGAGAGAGAGAATGCGAGTATGCTATGGAGGAAGCAGGTGGTCAAAAAAAGTCTCAATTTTAAGTGCAGAAATCAGAATGTAGGAGCAGATGACGATTTATTTTTCTTTACATTTCTATGTACGTATGTCACTACTAAAAAAGAGGCTGGACAAAAAAAATGTCTCCACTCGAATTTCCAAGAGAGAGAGAGAGAGAAACTGAAGGTAATCTTAAACATTAGATTTCCTTCTCTAGAGACTTTGCTCAATTCCATCTTGGTAATTAAAGAGCGAATGAAACATGGAATTTTTTTCTGTCTTGACATTTTATCCTAGTTTTTTTTACAAGGAACTTTCTCTTTTTTGAAAGGAATCACCAAGAGTCCCATCCCCACTCCTCCCCCTTCTTCTCCACCAATCCCTCAAGCATAAAAGGAAATTAATGATTGTTTCTTTTCATTCTCATCTATTTTTCTTCATTCAGTTCTCATTCCAATTTCCGGAATTATTATCCAGTAACACGAACACAGGAACATGGTTCCTCCATTTTCTAAAATCCTGGCTCCTTCTTTTGTCTTTAGTCTCTAACGACTCATCAATTCTTCTTTTTTACTTTCTCTTCCCCCCCTCTCCCTCCCTCTCTTCTACTTTCTTTAGAAACTATTTCAAAATACATTTCAATATTAATTCTCATGATATTAATTTTACATGTTTTTTCTTGTCTTTTTTGTTTTCAAATTGTACAAGTTGGCAACTAAGATATATTTTTTAAATAATAATATTTTTATGTATTTTGTAAAGATTAACTAAAAACTCATAGAAATATTTAGAAAACTTGTCAAAAAAAACTAAAGATTCCCATTATAAGGGGCTAAACCATAAACTCTTAAAAGTGGTTCGTGTTCCTTTGAAAAAGTTGTTGAGAGTTGAGAGTTGGTGAAATATATTCAATTTTTTGTTATATAAAATGTGTACAAGTTAAAATGTAAATTTTTATCAAAACATGAGAGAGGGAGAGAGAGAGAAAGTATCATGTCCTCCAGCTACAAGTTTTCATATTTATTCTAAAGAAAAAGATGAAACGGATTCCACAATATAAAGAATGACTCTACGTTTATCATAACAACTCATCCTCTCTTTCGTCAAGTACATTTGCTAATAATTTGAGGGAGGGGAGAATTTTAAGTAGAAAATTAGTACTACAAATTCAAATTTGAATACAATTTGACTACTTTTCCTCCTTAACTTGACATGCTCTCTCTCTCTTTCTCTGTGTCTGTAACCAAGACAGAAAATTCCATGAAATGAGCTCTTTCTCACTAATCACATACACAAGAATAAAGCTTGCTCTTAAAGACTCTCTCCTACACAGAGAAAGATAGAGAGAGAGAGAGAGAGAGTCAAGATTGAAAAATGGAATGAGGAGGAGGAGAAAGGCTTTGTAGAATTAAAATTGGCTAAAAATAAATCTTGTATCTTGTTCCTAGTAAATTAAAATGGAAATTGAGGGCAAGTCCATGTATCAAGAGAAAAAAGCTAATTTACTTGTTATATTATGTATAGCTTTTTTAAAAAAAAAGTGTAAAAAAAATACTTGTCTACCCCACCAGACTGTGTACAATACACATAAGTACTTTAGCTATTAAAATTCTCTAGCTCTCTCCCCAATTTTTGTAATGAGTTGAAAGTGAATCATTATCCATCCCCCCTCCCCCACTTGATACCTTCAAAATTCTAAAATTTCCTCTCTAGTGAAAATGACTACTTTCAAGTTTTCACATCAACGCTGGTTCTCATGCATAGAGGGAATTCTTAATCTAGACCATGAAAACCTCAAATATAATAACTACAAGAGCAGGAGAAAGTTGATTGCAAAACGGAACCTCTCCTTCGCCATTTTATGTTTGCAAAAAAAGCAAACATGGAAGAGAAATATAGGTATACGAAAAGGGAAAATAGTTTGAATTTGAACAACTCTTTACTTATCAAAATTGTATAGACTATTTTTTACCACCATCACAGATATTTGCAAAAAGAATTTTGTTTGGAGCTTAAAATTTGAGTGCAAAGGACAAGAAAAAGAGTTTTAAAGGGAGGAGGGAGGGGGAGAAAGGGAGACTAATGGAAATTGCATACTTTCACTTTAGTAATATTTTTTTTATATTCATTTCATACATCTCATGTCTTCTATATCATAATGTAACTCTACAAATATAAAAATGTACATTTTATATAGACCCAACATGTTAAGATGTTTGTACTTGAAATACAAAAAAGGGCTTTAAAAAGTTTGCCAAACTTTTTTTCCTAACAAATTTGTCTTGTAACTGACTGTTAGGTAATACAAATAGCAAGGCATTACTAATGATTATGAATATTTTGTACTACTTTTTTTTTTCTTTTGTGTCCTCTAAACTACTCCCTCTCAATATATATCTCTATTCTATATAAAGGGAAAAAAATTAGATTAGAATTCAAGTTAAGATTTCCTAGACTGTACAACTCAAGATAAAAATGAAGAGAAAGTAGAGAAAGAAATATGTTTATAATGTACATGTATAGAATATATAGAGAAAAAAAGGGGGTGATTACTTAAACATTTTTCTCCAGCAAAACCACACTTGGGCTCAGAAACAGGTGGTGTCCCAGCAACCCACTCAATTTCCTCCATCAGCTCCAACTCCTGTAATCAACATGTAAAAGAGAGAGATAGAGAGAGAGAGAGAAAAAAAAAGATGATTATATCATACCTTATTACTTTATAAGTCAATTTTTCAAAGTTATCTTTTAAACCAAGAAAAACTTTTGTGGATTAAACTAGTCACATTTTTCTACATCCCCTAACATTATTTTACTAAGACATCCTAAAAACAAAGTTTCATGGAATGACACAAAATTACTCTACAATATTTACTACATATATATATATGATTGTATAGAGACTATTCCAGTATATTGGAATTGTTTGAAAGGATTAAGAAAGATTTTTAACCAAAAAGGAAATTAAGGTTTTTATACTTGTACAATGTATCCATATATAATATAAAGACAGCAAGATAAAATATATATATATATATGTGTATTTATATGGCTTACGGGTAAAGAATCTTGTGACTGTTTAAAGAAGCCCACAGGATAAAGTCCAAATTCACCATTTTTGTTCTTAAGTGAGACAAGAGTAAAGTTTCCCTTGGCATCTCCTCTTTCATCCATCTCAGACTCGTGCCCCGTTGCACTCCTATAGCTAATCTTTCTCAACTTTTGTGCAATCTCTCGACCATCCAGGAGCCGAGAGAGTAAAGATTTCCTCGGATTATGATGGTGACCATGATTATTGTTGTTCGTCCGTCCATGACCACTACCCGGACCAGGAGCTGGAGGAGTAGCCTTACTTTTATTTAATTTAAGACTATTGCCATTGTAGTGACCATGATGTTGATGATGCTCTGGATTGTGACTAGGAAAATAATTATTGGACGAATGACTACTATTACTATTGTTACTTGTGGGAGGATTCAATTGTTCAGACTTGAGTATGGGGAGACGTTGATACTCTTGAAAAATGGATTGGAGAGCTTGAGCATACAAAATGACAGCATCATAAAGATAAGCTGCCTCAATTCGAATCTTTTTATAGCCACCCAGGGACTTTAGTGGATTGGAAAAATTAAATGGTTCCTTTTCCATAAAATCGTTGACACGATGAGAAAAATCGGTAAAGTTTCGGGGTGGAGAGGCTACTATCCCCTATTTAGACAAACACACAGACAATATATAAAAAAATTACACTTATATAGAAAATGAACATTCATTTTATCATTATCATTGACGTCATTTATTCCTTGTGTCAGGTGGTCTAAACTTTTTTTCATTTTGTTAAATATGTTCAATTTTTGTCTAAAAAAATCAACTCTCTATTTCAAGACTTACAATGTAAGATTTAAAGATGGCTGGATCTTCCTTATCAACTTCGTCTCTAAGTAAACCCTTAAAATAACGTCGTGGATTCCATTCCTCTTCTTTGTAGTCATCCATTGAGACTCCAATGACTAAATATTCTCCTAAAAATAATTCCACAAAAAATATTATATTCTAATATGTATCATAAACATGAAAGCGTGTACCCTTCATCTTCATCTGTTTAAATAATTATAATAAGAAGACGAAAAAAAATATATATATGAAAATTTACCCTTGTCAAGAAGTTTGTGCTTTTCTAAAGCAAGAACCAGTCCCAAATGTTCAAAGTACTCACTGATGACGATGTAAACTGTGGAACAAGATCAAAACAATTTTCTTTTCAAATTCTCAAATGTCAAATTTTCTATGCAAACTTTTTTTTTTAAATATATTTTACAGTCTAGTGGTCTGTCTAATTTCCCTACACCTACGAGCATCTGTACTCTCTCTCTCTCTTTCAAAAGAAAAAAAATATACAGGATAAGACACATTCATCTTTTTATTAATCGTCTCAAATTCTTTGAGACACTTTAAATTTTTTTCAACTACCTACTCATACTAACAACACTTGTGTTGAGATGACAGTGCACAGTGTAATTATGAAAATTACAAGAGTTTGACTCATGTCAAAAAAAACATTTTAACCACATTAATGATTGTCTATTTCATCAAATTAGTCTTTAGTGATTAAATGACAGGCCAAAAATTAAATTTAATAACACTATTTGTACTTGTTCGTGTATCTCACAAACGAGATTATTAATAAACGTTTTTACTGCAACTACTAAATACTAAGAAATAATTTGACATTGCCTATTAACTTTAACTGTAGTCTACCCATGTCAATATGAAAAGCCCAAGATTTATCTGTATTTCTCTGTACTACGAATATTCTATTGACCTTAGGCCATGACTTGTCATAAAATTTCATTAAATTAATTCTACCTCCTACATTGTCACACACGGATACATTTGTCATTTATTCTGTATCTTCTCAACTTAATATCTGTACAGATATCTAACACATATGTAAACATATCACCCCACCATCTTTCTCAACTGCGTCGTTTGCCATTTTTTAAAACATGAAAATTGACATTTTTGTCCCCCCCTCCTCTCCGTTAGTATATTTTTTTTGTAATGAAAAAAAAAATATTTTAAAGTACAGCCTACGGGTTGTTGACATGTCAAAACTTGTTGAGGAGAGAGAGAAAAAGTCTGAAGGAATCATGCGTGTGAGGATATGAGGAAGAGCCCACGCAAAATAACAAAAAAAAGTGTAAGCCCATGCTGACGAGGAGTAAAAGTACACACAAACATAAAAGATAATAATATGTGTCGTATACAGTATATACATATATACATATGAGATATAATTTTTTTTTTGTAAAAAAAGAGAAAAAGAAAAGGAAGAAGATTAGATTCTGAATAGGGAGAGACGATAGACGCTTTTGGTAATAACCAAGTAAAGTGCTTTGTAGAATCTTTGAGATAATCTAGTTGTGTTGAATGCCAAGTTAATGGCAATGTGGCCTCAATTTTTGTTTTCAAACCTATATATCAAATGTATATATATATAAATATAATATGAAAAGCAAAGAGAGAGAGAGAAAAAAAGCAACTGATGATGAAAATCAATGAGGTTGCTAGGTTCTTTTTTTCTTTTTTTTTACTCACTTCTAGTATTATCCTTGGTTTTAGCCACGATGGAGTCAAACGGATTGTCTACATATCCATGGTAGTATGGTCCACGGTAGGAAATCTCCTCACGAGTTGTCACATTTTGTTTCTGAAGAAGAATTGACAAGCTCTTCGCAACGCGACGAAATCTCTGATCGTCAGTCGAGTCTGAGTAGATTAATGTCAATGAACTTGTCCAGCCGTACCTTTTTATATTTATTATATACACATATACATATATACACAATATTTATAGACAACAAATCCATACAACACTCATAATCCTTTTTTTCCCCTTTTCAACGTTTCTTTAATATATCAAACCATTCATTTATATTTCTAGGTCAATCTCTTAAAATATTAATTATTAAGTTTGATCCCAAATTAAATTAAGACTTACTTGAGCAGGAGAGACGCAACCGCCCGTGAAATGGCTGAGTCTGGAGGTCTTGTTCTTGAAAATGTTGGAAAACGTGATTTATCCGATGTCTCTTCATCACTACAAAACTAGATTTTTTTTTAAAAAAAAAGAAGAAAAGTCATGTCATTAAATATTAAATAAATCCTTCTCCCTTTATACTTAAGGTTTTATATTATTTTTCCTTTAACATTAAATTTAAGACACGATTTTGATTTAAACCTCAAAAGGTCACTCACAACAGTACACATCAAGTTGATATTATTATTCCTAACAAAGTAAAATTGGTTTTTTTTCTTCCTAAGGGATTTTCTAAATGTTGTCTCTGTCTCTATCTGTAAATGTACCATCTGAAAAAATGTTATGATGAACACTACGTACAACAGAGAGCCCATCCATATTTTTTTGTGGAGTAATCCCATATATTGTTTTTATCCCCTTTAGAATTGGGAGCACGTAGATTTTTATTTTGAGTATTATGGAGAGCAGAGCCCATCAGCATATTATGATGAATATTACATGTACGAGGGGAGATCAAAAAGTAATGATTATGATTTTTTATCTCGGTTCCTTGTGAACCGATCACCAAGATATTTTAGTATGTTGTACTGGACCTTGTTAGGGGCCCATATAAACATTTTCAAGTTTTCAAACCAATTTTAAGGGTTTCAAAAAAAATCATTTCTGAAACCAAAAAACACGCCATTGCTCCGGCGGGTTTTGTTTGAAAACTCAGCTTCCTG
>JAQIVZ010001600.1:0-30154 GCA_034700945.1 Arrhopalites spinosus
TGGACTAGTCCACGGTGGCTACCCGCCAGAGCCTAGGCCAGTAAAGGACCAGCCCCACTCTGGGCTACGACATATATACATGATGGCTTCCAACATGCTTCCTTTTTTTCCTTTTTGTATCAATACATTCTTTGATGGGGAATGTACATGATATGTACATAAAATTCCTTTGTGTAGTAATATTGTGTTTTAACAAATATTTTCATGTTTCTTTTTTTTTCTTCAAATAAAAAAAGGTAATTAAGGACGACTTATGGCCCAATCCTCTCCAGTACTACCTGGTTCCCGATCTAGACAACGATAACGGGATGGACGATGAGGATGGAAGGTGAGTATTACTAAAATATTATGAAAAAATTCTTTCTTTTCATCAAAAACAAAATAACATTCAAACATGCAGTATCTTAAATACCAATGTTGTAGTAGGTTTTTTTTAAATACTACTTTATGAGTATTTTATGAGATTTATTAATTTTTATCTTTCCATTTGTAGTGATGAAGGAGATGATGATGATGCCGTAGTTGTTGTTGAGGAAGAAGAGGAAGAGGAATTGGATGATGATGAAGACAAAGCCGGAGATAATGGAGAAGGAGGTGAGGATGCAGAGGGTGCCGAGGAAGAAGAGGACGAGGATGACCAGTAAATAAAGTTTAAAACAAAAACACACAAAAATTTAAAAAAACATGATGTGGAGGAAGTGAGAGGAGTATAATGTAATTATTAATTCAAGTACGGCGAAAGAACATTATAATTCTTATATATATAACATTGATTGCTGTACATCCACACTAAATTGGCATATATAGATATTTTTTTCAATTTTTGTTTTGATTTACTACATGTCTATTATTATTTTTGAAATATAATGATGACATGACACAATAACACACAAAAAAACAACTACATCAAAAGAACTTCAACAATATGTGAAGAACAAGTGCAACGTAGGTTTTTTTCAGCTAAGAAATGACTTCTTTCTCCCCCCCCTCAAATTGTATGGGTTTTTTAATATACATAAAAAAGTCTACGATTTGAAGTTCAACTTTCAAGTAAATATTTTTTTTGTCTTTTTTGGTGTATTTTAAGGAGAATAAACGACTTTTTCCATGTATGTCCACTTCTCTCAATTTATTTGTTTGCATTTATCTCCTGTCATCAAAGTACTAGTCTAGCATACAGAGTAAATTCTAATTTTTGATGCATTCTAGTCTTTATTCACAGTTTTCCTTTAGTTTATTAACAAGGACATGTCTCAAGTTTTTCTAGAAATAAGTTTGATGGATAATTCATGAGAATGTAATAATTGAAAGAATGTGTGTGTAATATTCATTATTTTATTGATCAAGTATCTAATAGGTATATATAGAGATGCCACATTCAAGGGTTAAAATCATTGTAAGTTAAATTGAAAAAGAGATGAGAGTTTTGGATTGATTCATTATAGTAGAGAGAGATTGAATGCGACTAATGTCTACATTATTATAATATAATAATACTTTTTATATTAAACTAACAATGAGTTCTTTATACCTTTTAATTAATCACGGTATATAATAGGTATAATTTTATTTCGTAGTAATACATTAGTAGAAACTTTGATTTGAATATTGTCTTGGATTTCATCAGTAATTTTCATGGTTGTTGTCCATTCATTGTTGTTGTTGTACAACTAGAAGATTTATTCTACTTAGATTAATGTATGTATAATATAATTAGTATATTTTTTTTCACAACATGTATATAATATATAACCAAATATATTATATATTTAATTTGCATATGGATATTATAATTTTAGCAGTTGATGGAGCCATGACTAGGCCGACTGATGATCTTTCTTTGAGGAATAATAAACATATGTAAATATGTAAGTAGTATTTCAGTACTTATATGTATTTCCATGTACTTTCAAGTGAAATTAGAACCGAAAGAAGAATGGTCTCATCATTATGATTTGAAACACTCAAATTAACTTGAAGAGTACAGATATATATATATATATGAGATAATAATTAGACTATTTTGATAAATCAACTTCTTTTCAGTGAGTATGTAATATATACTCAATCAAGTACATTGTGTGTAGAATATACTTACGTTTTGTTTGGAAAATCTCAAATTGCTCTGAGTAATTTAAGAATAGTTTTTTCTGCTCATTAAATATACAACACAACAATTTAGGATTTTAACTATAGGGAATACATGGAATAATTTTTTTTGTCTAGGTCAGTAATACTGTTGTTTATAGCATTAACATTAAAAGTTAACGTCAATATAGTAGAATTATTCTACATTTCAATTGGATGCTAAGTGTTAGGAGCAACATGCGGAGACTCTTCATCTTGATAAATTTTCTTAACAATATATATTAATACTTTAGTAGTTAGTTGTTTTGCCTAAGATAGTGTAGCGTATATAATGTCTGTGTACACGTACAATATAATATTTTTTATTGTCGTAGGTTTATCATCATAATCTGCTTCATAATATATTTAAATAATATATTCCTTTCAATATTTTTTTTCACTTCTCTTTCTCTCTCTCTTTCGCTTAAATAGTATATTCTATAATAGGTATTTATTATCCTCAAATTTCACAGATACGTTGATTTGTCCTTCCACATGGCATTTATATCATTCCCGGGATATCTCCCATTGTTGATTATTATTATTGTCCGGTTGGAAGGCCAGATGAGTTAGTTTTAGTTTTTTTTCTTCTTTTCTCAATTAGTACATAATAATTAATAATTAGTTTCAAAGTACAGAGTACTATAATATATAGTAACTATATTTATGTAGTTGCTTAATTTTTTCCATTTTCTTTAAAATCTTATATGTCTTATATAATAGTATATATATATATATATATACTCTTCTATTCTCGTTTTTTTAAACAATATAACATTATAATATATAATTAATATATATATTGTACAATAACTATAATAATCTATTAATATACAATATAGTACTTTTTTCATTTCTTTCATTTTTTTTTAAATATATTGTACAACTTTATATATGTATTGTCTTGTCTGGAGGCTATAAGTTTTTTTCTTCCTTTCTTGATCAGTTACAGTAGTAGTTATAATATGTATATATATATATGCTCTCGTAGTTGGTATATAATATGTATATTTGTATATGTATTAAGTTAGTACTTTTTAGTAATAGTAGTTGAATGATGTTCTGCAGGATATGACCATGAGATATGTCGAGGTACATGTCATCGTCAAATCTGTCCAGTTGCTCTTGACAGTCCTTTTCTTGACTTTCTCTTTTCACAAGAACATCTTGACATTTTTATTGTTATCTTGACTCTCTCTCTCTGCCCTTTTCTCTCACTCTTCCTCCTCTTCAAGTTGATCCTGATCATCTACTTCTTCTTCATCTTCTCCCTCTCCCTCGTTTTCTACTCCTTGTTCTTCCTCCTCCAGTTGTTGTTCCTGTTGCCACAATCCCAACTGATTCTGATGGACGATGGGACCAGTGTGCCAAGTCCCTCGTGAAGTTTCTTCATCTTCAACTAAGCATATTACATTTCAAAAAATACTTTTGAAAATACGAATATATTACTTATACACACAATACAAAAAAGTCTCTCTCTCTCCATACATTTGAATTTTCAATTTCAAAAATCCAATTGAATGTCAGTTGAATTCCTTATCATTCATTCCTTCAATTCAAAGTTCATGGGGGTATGTTACACACACACACAGTGCATGTGTATTGATATACAGAGGGAGAATGTATGTAGAATTTTAATTAATTTTCAATTCATTTCTTTTGTGGAAATTAATTAATAATTTTCGTCAAGGAGAGACAGAAAGGAATTCAAAAGATTTCGGAAAATTCATCTGTATGGGAATGGATTCTGACATTGATTGACGTCACAATATATCATGGTAGGCACATTACCTGCATTATTCAAAGAAAGGAAATGACATTGACCAAGGAAGCATCGATAGAGACCATTCCCTCGGCAGCTACATTGTTGGTTCAAAGTGCACCGAAGACCTTGTACCAAGGGGCAGGAAGGGAGGAGCGTGTCCATCTAGAAAATATCGTCTTGATCATTGCGTGTGTGAGGGAATGAGGTGTGAGCCAAGATTTATGCTTGGATTTTCTCGTCCCAAGCAACCCTCGTGTACGCTGCATTTTTCATTGATCAAACCCATCCAAAAAAAACAAATCAAGAAAAAACCCCAAACCGATCAAAAAAAACAAGTTTATCAGAGAGAACACCCACACCCACCCACATAATCACCACCACTACGACTCTCTCTCTCTATAATTGTGACTGAATTATCTCAAAATTATATCAAGAAAAAAAAATTACAGACAACGACTCGACTCACACCCCAATAATCAACTCTTCTCAATTCATTGAGAAGGAGAATAGTATAAGAAAGAGAGAAAAACATTGAGAATAAGAAAAAGAAAGGTGCAAAGGGAAAGCACGGTGAAAGTTAGTATACCGTGTTAGGTTATATAGATATAAATTATATTTTTTATTAGATACATCCATCATGGCCCACATGTCATTCCTTGTTGTTGGGGTACCATCATCATCCTCCTCCACATGCTCTACTGCCCCTAGAGAAGTCTCACACACACACACATACACACACACTCACGTTTTGTATATGAAACAGAGAAAGCTAAAGGTACACAATCTGGTCTATCCATCTTCATTATTTGCTATTATTGTCAAATGTCCTCACTATTACCATCAATATTCTACAAGAAAGATAAATCTAGACATAATTTGAACAAGCACAAGGATAACAACAAGGGAAGGGCAGGGAAAAGCCAAAGCAATTTACAATTTACAAGGCAACCACTGTCAGTCACTCCATCATCACATTCTCACCATGTCTCTCTCTTCCCCTCTATTCTCCATAATAAGCTTTTATAGCTCTACCTCTTCTCTCCATTATTTTTGTCACTCTCTCCATCTCCATTCTCAATGCTATACATCAAATACAAAACCACAGAGAGTTGAGCTACTCTTCCATCATCTACTCTACAATTTCAACATTCCGCTTCTAACTAGATTTCCTTAATAACAAACTTCCTCTCCTCCCCCACTCCCTCCGTCTATTAAACCTTGGTATAAAAATAACCCTATTTTTTTTTCTCTCTCTCTCTCTCTACTTTCCACTTGTCTCTTTCTCTCTCTCTCTTCCCAAAACAAACTCTACTTTCTCCTTGCGGCATGAAACTTTCACCCACACACACTCAACCCTTTGCCCTTCTCTTGTCTCTATCTCGCTTTCTCCATGAATGTTGACTTGAGCTGATTTTCACACACTCTGGAGTTGTTTCTATGGGGAAAGGGGGGAGAAAGTCTTGAGAAAATAATATAATATTACACTCAACAAGACCTAATCAGCTTCTCCATACAATTCATCTCCATCTCTTCCTCGAGGGTGGTGGCACTTGAGTAGTTTTATAAGGCTGAGTGTGAATCAATGCCAATTAATAAAATATTGGCTGTCATGGTATTATAACCAGCATCATCATCAAGATGACTTTCTCTCCTAATTTGATTGTCTCTTTCTCCCATTCGTTGTCTCATTCACTCAAGTTGGAGTTGGGTTTGTGTAAGAGAGATGAGGATGACGTGAATGATTTGTTTTTAACATGAAATGGTGAAAGGAAAACAAGTGGAACATTTTGACTGGAGTAATAAACAAGAGAACAAGTGACGACGCCTCCATGGTTGACTCTGCCATTTTAATTTCTTGCTGCTACATTACACTCTACACAATTCCTTCGTCCCCTCCTTCTTTCTCCTTCTTTTGTCATTACTAAGAGTCCAAAGTATTAATTAACTATTCACCGTTCTGCTAATCTCATAATTAGATTCCCATTTAGCTCCAATTATACTCTACATTAAAAATAATTAGCTCAATTCTACCAAACAGCCTCTCTCTCTATCCTCCGCCGCATCTAATCCAATCTCTTTATTCCTTCTTTCTCAAGGGGGACTCTCTAAGCTAGTGCTTAATGTTCCAACATTAAGATGGGATGATGGTTCACAATTTAATTGCCTTAAAAAACTTACGGCAAATAGAAGGGTGTGTAGTGTATGTGTTCATGTTAAAAAATATAATTTATTTATTTCCCCGTTTCATCTTTTTTTTGTGTCCCTCCTTTTTTACTTACATTTTCCCTTTTTTTCTTGTTTGTTACTCTTCTTGAGGGTTGTGTAGTGGGGACTCGTGATGTTGTAGGAGTCTTTTCTCTTTTATCTCTCTCCCCTTAAAATGGTCTAATCTTCAAAGGACAAAGTTAAGCGGCTTATTTACTACTTGAATGCTTGTGCTCTATAATATGTTATGTTGCGGAAATCACAAAATTGTTCAACTTTACACTAGCCCAAGGGAATTCTTTCCTCTCTTTTTTTATTTGCTAGAAATAAAAGGGGGGTCTACAAATGCCGCTCTCACTCCAAAGAATTATTCAATAATAAGGAACAAAGAGTCCTCGACTTTCTCCTCTCAATACTCTTTTTGAGAAAACAAGAAAAAGGGATTTTTTTCAAGTCTGAGTGTACACATCTGTGACAAGTACGTAGGTAGATTCGCTGGAGGATGTAAATCTTTTTCTTTTAAGAATATTTGTGAATTCAAATCGAGTCAATGCCCCTCTTGAAGAAAGTCTAACATGAATTTCAATAATAAAAAAAATATCAGGTAGATATTTTTTTTTTTTTATTCTTGTGTCAACTCGTGACGTGAGTCGTTTCTTTTTTTATCCCTTTTCTCTCTCTCTCTCTCTCTTGACAACTGCAAGTACGTAGAAGGGGGTGTTCAAACAATAGATTTTGTATAATACTCATGTTACGTATAATGTACACTTACGTAGAAGAAAATTAGAATTTGACAAAGGAAACTAGTAAGTGGGGTAAGAAATAATAATAAAAGGGAAAAAAAGTTTTTTTGGAATTGAAAAAAAGGGCTATTGAAAAAGTGAAAGAGAGTCGCCCAAGGATATTTATTCCTACGCACTACTCTCTCTCTCTCTCCTCGCTCATTTGTGGTTGATTCGGGCTTTTGAGTTTGAAACCGTAGAAAATCTGGGCTACAATTATTACTTTTTTTTGTCCTTTTCGCTCTCTTCTCTTTTAATTAATTGCTTTTACAAAATGTCTTCATCTCAAAGTCGTCACCCAAATCCCTTTCCTCCTGCCCTCTTAACAAACAGAGAAAATTTTGAGGAAGGGGAGGAGGAGATGAAGGTAAAATGAGATGAGATTCATGTTCTCCCTGCCATGAGTAATTCAATGATGGCTTCATTCAATTCCACCTCGGCGTCTTCATCTTTCTAGAACAAGATCTCCTACATTATTAGACACTCTGAGTAGGAAACCAGTGGAGCTTACCACATCTTAGCCATTTTAGTCCTCCATGTACATTCAAGGGGGGAGGGAAAGATGTGTATTTTATCATAGTTCAAACTATGAGCACCCCCATTTTGGAAATGCCACGGAGAAAGTAAAAAGAGAAAGCTTAGGTTCAAGAAATAGAAAAAGAAAGAAAGAGAAAAGAGGAAAAAATTGAGGATGAAATGTAGGTTGCATGTGACAAGGAGTTTGGGTAAAATTGGTGGGGCTAAAGAGAGAGGAGCACATACACTCACAAATCTTTGTGAAAGAGGAAGAAGAAAAGTCTAGGACTGAGGGATTATGGGATGAATACTAAAATTGGTGTATATGTGATGGGAATGTCCATATTATTATACAGAATATGAGCTCTCTATGAATGTGGAAGGTAGTGCTCGTATTTCATGCCAAGTGACGGAACATGATGATGATGAAGAAGGAGAAATTCGAAGAAAGGGAACGACGGCGGGGGTACCACTCACACAAAGAATTTTCTAAAGCAACATCACAACAAAAAGGATAACAACAAGAAGAACAACAGCGGAAGAGATTCTCAAAGCTTCTTAAGACGTTGCATTAAGTCTATTGAGAGTAAAGAGAGGAGAAAGATGGAAAGAAGAAAGAGGATAAGAAATCTCTCCCTCTCTCTCTCTGGGTAAATATTCTAAAGAGGAAATATGGAGAGAGAGACTCGTTCTGGTTTTCTCATGTTCTATTTGTTTAGGCCAATAGAAGGAGGAAGCGACAAATCATCATCATCTTCCCCTCGACTTCTTTTGTACAATGGGAATAATAATAAATACAAAACAAAATTCTTTTGTCTACTTTGATCATGATGATCATATTATGATGAACACAACAATATGATCATCTTATCCTCCTTTCTCTTCTAGTTATCTAGACAAATTATTATGGGTAGACTGTCCCTATACTCTAAACGTTGAATTTACTCCATTTTTTTATCCCTTCCTATAGAGTCTCTCTAATGAGGAGGGCTTTCTCCTTGACTACGCCTACTTGAGATAATAAGATTTATTTTCTATTCCTTCCAATTTGTTTGTTTTGACGCCCACCCCCTCTTGCCATGCTATGGAGAGAGTGGAAGATTTTTGACGAGATGCGATTACATTAAAGCAAAAGACGATAGAAAATAATTCAACATGCCACATTAATTTTTTCAAAAATAGAAAACTGACCATGATTGAAGAAGAGGGTGGGTCCTGGGGTAGAATGTTGTGTCGAAAGAAAGAAAAGATGGAGGGGAGGGGTGCTTGTGGAAGACTAGGGTAGGTGGGTACTGTGGACGTTGTGACAGCCGTTGACTTTGGCTTGATGAGGAGATTGGCGGGTCTGGAATGTTGATGTTCTGGAGAGGATGGTCTTAGTCGAGATGTTCGAATGGGATAGTAAAATAAACCCCTTTTGGTCTGGTCTGGTAAAATCCCTTGAAAGTCAGCATGCCCAAATCGAATCTTCTCAAATGGGGTCATGAGAGCCTTTGGTTTATTTGCTATCCGCCCATCCTGACCCGTTGGGGGAGAGAGGACGACAGTGCCAAAGTCTCCAGAGATTTGAGGAACTGAGCCTCCCTCCCGTTGATGTTCTAAATACATTTGTTGCAATTGTTGAAGACTGGATGGGGTGGGTGGGGACTGAGTTGGTGGTGGACTAAAATGGACAGTGGGTTGGTCAACAGCAGAGGCTGGGGGTAGTTTGGCTGGTAGGGATTTAATGAGCTGTTCCATGGGCCGTAGTTGACGGGGGCTTGAGGGACCAAAAAAGTTGATGCGACCATAAGGAGGGTCACGGTAGCCATGACGGGGGCCTTTTGATCTTCCTCTTGACTGACTCCTGAAATTTCTGAGGGTATCGTAGGATGAAGTGAGTCCTGAAGTGGCGGCTGCTTCTATGGTTGGTAATTCCCAGAATGGTGGTTCAAATG
The DNA here is from genome assembly GCA_034700945.1 of Arrhopalites spinosus. NCBI lineage: Eukaryota > Metazoa > Arthropoda > Collembola > Symphypleona > Arrhopalitidae > Arrhopalites > Arrhopalites spinosus. The sequence goes on from JAQIVZ010001600.1 coordinate 9,333, forward strand.
CAGGGATTTGATTTGTAAGCTCAGCTCGAGACTGTCGTCTATGGTACCTCCACATGGCTCTCAATTCTTCACAGCTTGGCTCTCCAATTTTGTTATTTGACATGGAATCCTCTCGTTGTCCTCCTCGACCCCCTCCATATTTACCACCCCCACCCCCACGAACTTTTTCCTTGTAACACCAACTCAATGAAGTGACAGTCAGCAAAAGAAACAGGATCCAGATCCAGTAATATCCACAACTTGGCCCATTCCCATTCTTCCTACCCATGGCCTTCCTTCCAGCAACCAAAACTATTTCTATACAAGTCTTTTTCCTCAACTTCCTTCTCTCTTAGCCCAAACTAACTGAGGCAAAGGGGGAGGGGACCAAACTATCTGGCTGCTTTATTTTCCGATTTTATCTTTTCTAATCAAAATTCTTGGTCTGTAGCCCAAGATCCGCAGACCAAAGACTCACCGGAAGTTGTGACAGTCCTTCTTAGAGCTCCTTTGTAGTTATTTTTTCCTTATGATATTTTCTTTTTCTTGAAAGAGATGAGAATGATGATGATGATATTTTGATATATATATATATATTTGTATACTTGTGATTTGTGATGATGATTGTTTTTTTTGTTGTGATGAGTTTTGTTATTTGAAATTTGTATTCCTTTGGAAGACGTTGACGACTTGTACAAGTGGAGAGAACATTTTTAGTCTAGAGATTGGGCCGACTCTCTCTCCTGTGTCGAATGTGAAGAACTCAGAGTGGAGCCATAAGACTCAATTAATTTTATTGTCTCTGTCTCTCTTTTGATTATTGTCAGTGGTCGGTTGATTGATGAGGAGTCGTTGTTCCCTCTTTGGTGTGACGACCATTCACGGAGTCCCCCACAAAGATTGTGTAAATGGTGCGAGTGTTGGAAATTCAAAGAAGTTGAGCTGTGGTTGGGTCAGTCAGTCAAAATGTCCCTCACACATGAAGGGGATGATTGTCAACGTCTCAATGACCAACAACGAGAGAGGGGAGGGGTAAGTAGAGAAAAGTGAACTTGTTGAATCTCAGTGGAGATGAGTGTGGTTGTCTTTTCTCTCTCGTATGTGTATGTTGTGTATGTGGCGAGGAGAAAGTGAGAGAGGGTAGAGTGAAAGCCAAGTGCTTGAGTGAGAGTGAGAGGAGAGGGAATGAGAGAGAGAGGCAGGGAGACAAGGGATAAAAAAGAAGGAGATGGAATGAGTGTGACTGTGTATGTGTATGTGGATAGAGAGACAGAGAGAACGCAAATATTGACGCTAGCTCTTCGGCTGTTCTAATCCGACTCTCGGGGAAAATGCTCGTGACGGTTGCTCTTATAAAAAGTTTTATATATACTCCTTAGTCCTGGACTCCAAAAACAGCTGGGATTGGTCCGTTGAAATCCACCCACGCACTCGTATTGATTTTCCAAACCCCACCACCTCACCCCACCATACCAGCCGGGGTTACCATCCAATACACACACACCCATATATATATATACATTACACAGTCTCAAAATTATACACATTCACACAGTACAAGAAAAGGGAATGGAATAGGGAAAATTGGTACAGGCCAGGTAAGTAGAACCGCCGCTCTCTCTTTAGTAGCCCATACTCTCTCATACATACACTAACACATTCCTCCCCCTTCTCCCGCCGCCAACTTTCTTTCTCTCTTTATCCCTCTTTCTCCATCTCCCAAAATATAAAAATATTATTATTATTCCACACACACTTTCTCCCCATCATACTTTCTCCCTTGCTTATTCTCAATATCTCCTACCCTCTCAAACCCCTTCTTTCCCTTTATGTCAAGTCAAAAAAATCATAATTAAATACTATCAATGTTTTCCAGCACATTATTATTTTTTTAATGAATTGGATCAAGTTAGCTTTTTCCGTGATTCAATCACGCTCTTTGACTTTGACTCCCTTCTTTATGACTCTATTAATAAATATATTGAATATTTATGCAATTATTAATAACATTATTTTTGGTTCTATTTAATTTTACTTAATTGCAATACTTACCGACAGAATTAATTCCATCCTTTTTTTGTTTAATATTTCTAGTAGAAAATTTCTACTACATTTAATTTTCACCCTAGGCTTTATATGGAATTTTGGGTACGCCTCGTAGCTTAAGAGTTTTAAATTGACCCAACACAAACTTTTTGTTGTAAAGTTACGATTTTGTTACACTGGAATGTTGTGTTATTTAACCACAACTAATTCATTTTAGTTAACTTTATTTATATTGGCAACTATCTCAACAAAAGTAGTCTCATTAAGAATTGGTCAAAACAATTGTTCGTTTTTTTACATTTTTTGTGGGACTACCGTTTACTGTAGGCAAGCAAAAAAATGTGAGATTATTATTCTTAAAGGTTAAAAGATGTTATTTGGCAATTTTTCTTCTGATATTTGTCTCATGTTTAATAATCCCAATTAATGAATCGATGGCATGTTGTGTTAATCTTTTAGTGTCCCCCGTATTTACGTGCTGGCATGTTCAGCAAATTTTTTCTTTCTTGGAAGCATGACGATGTTGATAGTTTTTTTAGAGTATTTGGATATAGCAAGTAAGTTGGTTCCAAAATAATCGTGTAATTCATCATTTTCTAATCAGGGAGGCATTTTCGGTTTAAATTTGTCAGTTCTTGTCTCAATGTAGCCATTTTGAGTAACAACTGACGGTATCTTTAGAAGCTATTGATGCTTCATATTTGTCAATGACAGGTTTGTTTTCTTCAAGACCGTCCGAGTTAAGCTTTCGAGGGACCGTTATAGACAATGGAAAACTGTCGAATCTCCGTGTGCCCCAAAAGTTCTACTTGAACCATTTTCATTGTTTTTTATATAACTTATGCAAAACGTTGCACATTTAAATTATCTGACATTTTTCTACAAAGTCATGACTTTTACGCTTCTGTAATTGGCAATTTCCTGTTTCAACGGAGCGCTCTATACATATGAAACTCGAATTTTTTAACCAATTATTTTGAGATTCACCATAATTAATTATTGTACAGAAATAAATGATTTTTATATGACTACCGTGAGAGTTTCACAGCATTTTCTTTCTCTTGAAAAAGTAGTTGAAAATTTTAAATTATTTTTTGAATTTTTTCGCTCAATCCTGTAGCATTTGGCCCAAGTCATGAAAAACAAGACTGTTAAATTTAGAATTTAAAGATCAACAAAACTGGGTCTTTACATTCCCCGCCCCCCCCATTTGTAATTTAGGTTGAAGGTGGTGGAAAAGTTGTGTGTAAGTAATGTAGCATTTGGTGAATGAAATGATGATAAGATTTTAATTTGGAGTGTGTAGCCAGAAGGGAGTATAAATTTCTCGTCTTTTTTCTCTTACGTCTTAGCGGTTGGTCCCCCTCCTTTCTTTTGTTCTCTCTCTTCCCCTGTGTCTAATTGTGCTAACATGAGTGAACACCTTTCTCCTCCTTCTAGTCCATTCACAATCTGCTCTCTGTGGTTACATTATGGGGGAAAGAAAGGGAGGGAAAGTCATTGATGAAGGGAGAAAAAGGAGAAACCACAAGGGAAGTCGTATACCAAGGAGCAATAAAAGCCTGGCCATGGAGATCCCAAAAGGAGCAAGAGAAAAAAAGAAGACAAGAGAAAAAGGCAAAGAAAAAGAGAAAAAAGAGAGAAAGGCTTTCACATTTGCATTTCTATAAAGTTTCTCTCTCTCACTCTCTCTCTCTTTCTTCTTTTCTTTCTACTCGACTATACATTCCTTGTGGGACTTTCTCTCTCTCACTATGGCGTTATATCATTTTCTTCCCTTGACTTGACGCGTTGATGGTGGTTGGCTGTGGGAGGGAGGAATCCAGAATTAAATTTCACTCTTAGGAGTATTAGTAAATATTAGAGCAGGGCATCTTTAGAGCCATCAGTGAAGTGAAGAGAAAAGTATTGCTTCTTTAGCTTTTCCTAAAAAGCTCAAAAAGTCCAAGCCTCGTATCAAAAACCTGGACTTGTTCAAGAGAGAGAGAGAGAGGGTGGAATGAGAAAAGAAGATGAACATGAGCATCTTATTCAGAGATTAAGATTTTGAGGGCAAGAAGAACGAGCCAGAGTCTCAGGGAACCACTCAAGCGACGGATAAAAAACTCCTTGATAATTTAAACCTGTGTGCTTTCTCCTTCTTGTCCTCTCTTCCCTTTCTCTCCCTTTCCTTTCTCCTTCCCTATTCTTCAATTTTTTTTCTCCTTCCTCTTTATCATCCTCGGCCATTCTCAATTCACACACACTATGCAAATCCCACAACACACACCCAAATGTCAACGTCAACACAGAAATGACGACAACACAAAGTCTCACTCTCCCCATGCAAAATATTATGAGAAAATAAAAAAGTCTTATTTTTTTCCAACTTTTTCCAAGGAGGACCCTCCAAAAAATTTACTTGTATAAAGAAAGCCATGGAGAAAGTAAGGGGTCTCTGAGTTAAGTTGAATGAGTGGGAAAAGGTGACAAAAATGATTCAAAGCTGTACTCTATCATCCTTTGAGGCTAAAACATCAACAAAACAAATTGCAAATTACGTGTCAGTCATATATTATCCTCCTTCCTCTCCCCTTTTTGGGGGGCCTGGAGAATATTTGGGACATGCCTCCACTTTAAAAAAGCTTCAACGAGACAAGAAAAACGGCGTGTACAGAATCCCTCATTTCGCATCCCTTCGAAGCTTAAACAAGAAACGTTTGCAAAAAACTCGTAAACATATTTTTGTAGTACTTTTAATTCTGCACGTATCACCCCTAATCTTATTGACCTAGGTCACAGGGCGTGAGCTTTGGTGAAACAGTTCAAATATAATTGACATTTTGAAATTCAATCCTTTTTATAAAGTTTTAAAACATTTTATTCTAATTTGACATTCTAATAAAAATAAAATAAGCGTTTACAAGCCATTTGTAGTGAATAAAAAATCAAATAGACTACGCCATGAATATTTTTTTAAAACATTCAACATTCTGACACTGTCAACTTTAATCTTTGAAACAAATCTTTTGAACTTCACACGAATTGTACAGAATTGACTGATTTTTGAAATGGTTTGAAACTTTAGTTGTACTCTTTCTTTTTTGTAAATGTCAATTTATTTTTAGCTCAATTCTATCCTTTGATCCAGGTAAATGAAATTGGAGATAGTCGCAAATTGAAATCTGTACAAAATTGAGTGTAGTTGAATTTACCCCAAAGTGAGTAAGTTTTCGTTTGAAGGATCTAAAAGGGTATGGAGGACCCTGTAGAGTACAATGGTAGGTTGCCTTGAAATTTGGCCTCGTAGTGAAGGCGATATAATATTTTTCATCAAGACATTTCAACAATTTGGAATGGCCTAAAGTGGAGTCAGCAGGGAGAAAGTAGCCTAATGATTATCTCAACCATGGACGTGTCAGCCGTTCATTATGACCACCAGCCGGCCTCTACGACCCCCTTTCCCCTTTATTTTCCAACAAAAAAAAGAGCTAAAAAAAATATATAAAACAAGCGGGTACACAAATGAAAGGGAGGGAAGACAGAAAAGGAAATAACAAAACAACGGGAGTGACAGCAGGGAAAAGAGAAAAAGCGGGGGTCGTAAATGGATGGATGGTTGATTGTCAAGTGGAGTTCTCTCTCTCTCTGTCTGACTCACCTCCTACTGGCTTTCGAACACTACAAGTCATTTTTTTGCTTGTTTATTTTTGTGGTTGAAAAAAAAGAAAAACGGGAGACAAGATTAAATAGAAAATGTTGATGAGGTTGTGTCTTTGTCTTTGAGCGGCGTGTGGGGGATGAATGGAAAATAAACAGAGATGAGGTAAAATACATAGACAGCACACACACAAAAAAAGTTTCGAAAGAATATAAAAAAAAGAAGAGGAAAAAAATAGTCTGAGAGAGAAATGTTAATGAAGTGGATGGATCGGAGGATTCTTCTGGAGAAGAAGAAAAAGTAGAGAAAAAGAATGGGATGGACTCATGGAATGGAAATAGAAGGAGAGAGAGAGAGAGAGAGAGGTTAATGATGTTGTTGGACTGTTATTGAAAGTCAGGGGGGATAAATAAAAGTGAAGAGTTGAATTGGCTTGGTGAAGAAAGAGAAAGAATTGGAATGGAGAGGAGAGGGGGGAGGGAATGTATAGGAGAAAAATGGGGATAGCATGTAATTGTTTACTGGAGGGGATATGTATTGATGCAGTGCTCACTGTGTGCAATGCAATGGTATTTTTATACTATTTCTGTGAGGATGATGATTGTTGCCGTCTCTCCCACCGTCCTTCTTTTCTTCTAAGACGTCTTTGAACTTTCTCTCTCTCTCTCTCTCTCTCGCTCTCTCGTCGTGGGCTATCTCAAAAAAAAATAAAAAAAGAAGAAGCCGAGCTGAGTCTGAATCAACTTGTTCTGAAACAATTTCCCCCATCGTCGACTTTGACTATACTTTTCCATTCTCTCTCGTTTTTTTTCTTCTTTTTTTTCTACCACTCGACTTGGGATTCGAATGGCAATGACAATGGCTGTGGGTTTGCAAAGGGAGGGAAAAGAGAGTGAGAGAGATGAATGGAGGCAAACTCCCACGCAGTTGGCCAAGTGCCAACATGTAGAATGTGCATCTCTCTCTCTCTCGTTTTCCATTCTCTCAATTTCAGATTCAGAAAATTTTACCCAAAATTCCATATATAAACTACCGTAAATGTTCTATTTGTCACCAACTCACTAATAGTAGCCCACTCTTTGATAGTGGCCATGGTAAAAGGTTCGATTTCATTTGGTGGCTACATGTTAATCATAGGACCAGTTTCTAAATCTAATAAGCTCCCTGCCCACAAGGGTTTTCCAAAAATAGACTGGGAGGATGGAAAATAGTTGATTTACGGTATAAAAAAAAAGTCCCATCATCTGTCTCATACACATACACACAAAAACATGCTCTCCCCCGCTAACAGCTTTCTCACACACACTTTCCCCCCTTTAACTTTTCCCAGTGTTGAGTCAAGATTTTTTATATGTATGGAAAGAGTATGGGGGATAGTGGTTATATAGTGATTTTCAAGTCAATGAAAAGCGGGGACGGGAGAAAGTAAAAGAAAGTCTATAGCGAGAGATTCCAGACTCATGCTTTCCCCCTTCCTGACTTCCATGAATGAATCCACGGATCGATTTCCCCCTCCTTTCTCTCTGCAATTGATTCTAGTGTCATGTTGTAGCGACTGAGGGAAAGTCTTTGGGAGGAGAAAGTTTTTTTTTGGAGAGTTGGGTACGGTGGTTACAAATGACGGGACCTCACCCATGAACCGCTCTCTGGTGGCCACCAATCCACCTTCTTGAGCTGATTTGAGCAGAGGAGGCTAAACAAAATAAAAACTCTTAGTTTCCGAGTTTTCTCCTGGAGAAGAAAGAGAAAGGGACAAATTGCACATGTACAAATCTCTCTCTTCCACAGTGTGGAATCCACACCCAAGTTTCAAATTATATCATATACCATCACATGATTTTATATCCTGAAACATTTAAACTTATATCATTTAAACTTTCTTATACATATAACTTTTTAAACAAGACGGAGCTAATCTAAAGCTCACGTCTCCCTCCCTGGTGTCTCTCTCTCTCTTGTTGTCTAGGTGTAGACGACGACGGAGAACCTGTTGGTGAAATGTGAATATAAAAGTCTAAAGAAATACATTTTTTTATACATTTCACAAAACTAGAACACGTCCTCAGAGAAGAATTTATTTCCACTCTCACTAAAATGTAGCACGGTTAAATTAACTTTTTTTTCAAATCAAAATCACACTCTACACACAGCTACAAATACATACGCACATAAACACACACACAAGAAAAAAAATCAACATAAAGACACGGAGTAAAGGGAAAGGGGGGTCTTGTGGAGGTGGACGGAGTACGAGTTAATTGGCCATGGAGGATGAGACAGAGGAAGAGAAGCTTTTAACTGGCTATTTAGACAGTCATCCGGAATTCCTTGAGAAATGGCTGAAAGAGAAAGCCCACGGGGATGTGTACCTTAGTAACCTCATTTGTGCTCTTCAAAATCAAAAAAATAATACCAACAACTCTACCACCACTACCACCACCAATACAAACACCAATAGCCTCAAGGAACCCGAAGGGGACAAGGAACTGATTTTGAATAACAATGGAGACAAGGACACGGACGGAGAAAGTGGGGAGGGCTCACAACAATTAAATCGAAAGTCATCCACAGCCTCTACAATGGGGGGTCATCATCACATTCGATCAAAACGAAATTCCATCTCATCGGATCGATTTCACACGTGGCTCTCCTCCACGTCCTCGTCCACTTGTCCCAGTGCGGGGACTGTCCAGAATGAGTCAATGGATGGAGGGACTGGAAACAACAATGACAATGGTGGCAATAATAGACGAGAGAGTAAACAATTAGGTGCAAGTAGAATTAGTAAACTTAGTGGTGGAGCATCAACGGTACAAAATGTGGATCAAAATGAAATGTTTATAGAATTGGTCAAAGATATTTCCAATGAGTTGAACATTGACTGTCTGTGTCATAAAATTTTGGTCAATGTCAGTTACCTCACTCAAGCAGATAGATGCAGTCTTTTTTTAGCTAGGGGACCTCAAGAACAACGTTATTTGGTTGCTAAATTATTTGACATCACCGTTGACACGGGTACTTTTTACTTTCTTTTTAATTTATTTTTTTATCTTTTCATTTTATCAACGTATTTAATTATTTACAATGTTTTTTATTTAGGTCCAGAGGAGGCCTTGGAGAGAGCAAGAGCAGAAGAAATTAGAATTCCATTTGGTGTTGGAATTGTGGGGAATGTTGCTCAAACGAAGGAAATTGTCAACATTAAAGATGCTTATGAGGTTCGTCATTAAATGTTTTTAATTACATTGACCAAGATTAATATTTACTTTTTGCTATTTTTTTTAAATTTTGTGTCAACCCATAGGACCCGAGGTTTAATTATGAAGTTGACTGTAGAACGGGGTACACGACACACAGCGTTCTGGCCTTACCAAGTAAATAACATTTTTTCTAAAAATTAAATTGCAATTAAATGAACAAATAATAATTATTGTTCTATTTTTCAAATTTAATTTTAGTTTGCAATAATGAAGATGACGTCATTGGAGTTGCTCAAGTCATCAATAAAAAAAGTGGGGATTCTTCCTTTAGTAGTGAAGATGTAGAGGTAATATTTTCAACCTTGATTTAATTTCTTTAATGATTTAAATGTAATTACTTAATTTAATTGACATGTACATTTAATTCTTGACAGATTTTCCAAAGATATTTGACGTAAGTTGTACAAAGAATTAATTTGTCATAAATATTTATTCAAAATTAACTATTTTCACTCTGTTTACAGATTTTGTGGGATCGGAATCCAGAATGCTCAACTTTTTGAGACATCTGTGGCAGAGTACCGAAAAAATCAAGTAAATTGAGAATTAAATAGTTAATTTGATGAGACTAACTTCAATAAATAAATAATAATTTGTCACACAGTTACTACTCAATCTGGCTCGGAGTATATTTGAGGAGCAGACAGGATTGGAGAGACTTGTCTCAAAGATCATGAAGGAGGCTCAAGAGTTACTTCAATGTGAACGTAGTCTAGTTTATCTCCGAGATGTTCCCCTCTATGAAGCCGTAAGATAAATTATTCAAAATCATCATTTAAAATATTTAATTTCATTTAAATTATTGAATAGAGTCAAATCGAGTCCATTCTTTTACCCCTCACGGCAACCTCCGGAGAAACGGCCAGGACTCGGGGGACTGAGAGAAAAATGTTAACAAGGAGAGAGGTAAACTTTCACTTTTAAATAACATGAGACTACAATTTTAATTGGATTCAACTTTCTCTAGAGTAAGACTGTGACCGTAAGAGAAGTTCTTCGGGAGAAAGTAAGTCAAAATATAATTTGAAAATTGTTTGAACAACAAAACTAATGATAATCTATTTGTAGGGATTCCCTTTTGACTTAATTTTTGAGTTGAACATGGAAGACCCTGAAGTTCGTAAAATAGGAGCGTCCCAATTGGAAAAGTCACCTTTGACCCGCATAGCACAATACGTAGCTAGAAACAGTGAGGTATAGGAAATGAAAATTTTAAATTAAATTTCAAAACTTAATTTAAAATTGTAAATGTAGATTCTAAACATTGGAGATGCAGTCACATGGTATAGTCAAAGCGGAAGTGAGGGAGGGGGAGGAGGGGAATTAGTGCCCAGTTACATGTCCAGTCTCCCTCGCAGTATTCTTTGCATGCCAATTTATAATGGTCAACGTCAAGTGATTGGGGTGGCTCAACTGATTAATAAGGTAATTCATTTTGGTCTTGAACTTTTTATCTCCCTTCCCTCAACACACACACACGTACACACAAAAAAAATGAAAAACTTTTTTGACGGAAGAATTTAAATTCCTTTTGTAAAAAAATGAAAAAAGAAAAAACTAATTTTTTCCATTTTTTGAGTCACTAAATTAAAAATTCTTATCCTTCCACTCGCACATTTGTCTCTCTCTCTTTCTCTTTTAAACTCTCTCTCTATCCATTGAGTAGCACTATTGTACAGCAAGTCTATTTTGTATGAATTGCAAATGGCTAACCCATATTAGGCCAATAATCAACCATTCACGGACAATGACGCCATGACATTTGAGGGTATGTTGAAAGTATCACCTTTAATTATTTTTTTAAAAAATTAATACTAATTAAAACTAATCATTAAATTACTTACATTATTGATCATGTCTATGCTTGTGACATTTAGAAAATATCGTAATGAATTTTTTAGTTGAAACTTGCACCCTCTCTCTCCCCCTCTCCCCCTCTTGTTCTATTTTTTTTAAAAATGATTTTCTCATTTTTTTGGCACTAGCCCTCCCTCTCCCCCATCCATGAAATGCACTGAAAAAAATAATTTTTGTTGCACTTTCCCAATTTGCAAAAAAAAGGAATCAATAAATCTGAATTTTTGCATGATGAATGCACTACCAGATTTGCATATACCAAACTAACTAACCATTTAGTTGCAAAAAATAAAGTGTAAAACTCTACTTCTGTAGTCAAAATTGTATGGAAAATTGACCTTGTGACCTCAACTTTTGATGAGTGGTGTGTGTTGAAGTGAAAGTGTTGATCCTGAATCAAATCGACTGGCAATTTTTATGAACAAGAAAGTGACAAAATGAATCTTTGAGACAAGATAAAATATTTTATGACATCAAATTAGTATTCTTGTCGGTACAAGAATAAATTTCATCATTAAATTAAATCAATGAGACGGGGACATAGCGGACAAGTCGATTATAAGGTTCGACATGTTTCAAACTACATTTTAATTTTAAATTACCTGTGAAGTGTCGTCAATTTCTATAAAAACTTTTTTTTTTATATTTCGCATGCCTTAATTTATAATTAAATAGGAAATCATGAGATTCTTTAATGACTCAAACCTAATGCGATGTGCCATGTCCCGGAAGTACGATGGAGACAATCAGTGGAGCTGTACTTGGATCAATTTAATTTAAAATAGCTACTAATTTAATAAAGAAATATCAATTAAAAATAAATTTGAATAAATAGAGCACTTGCAATTGTGTAATGTTCATTTTATTTGTCTAAATTTAAGATTCAGATTTTTGTGTCAAAGCTCACTATTTGTTGTGTTTTTTTAATTTTAATTTTGATATGAAATGTGAATAATGTAAAGTTTTATAATTGAACTTTTGTGTAGCTTTTGCAATCTTCTGTGGCTTGGGCCTACATAACACGCAACTTTACGAGAGTGCATGTAAGTCACCCACCAAAAACTCCAAATGAAAATAAAATTCCTTGTATAGCTCTCTTGTACAAAATTTAATTTAATTTTTTTGAATATAAAACATTGTAAATATTTTACATACATTTTTGAATATGTACATTTCATGTATACAAATATTTAATCATTTATTTTCAATCATGTCTACTTCTAGTTAATTTTTTTTATTAGAAATGACAAAGGAATGATTTTTGTTTGATGAATTTTTCCTCCTTTTAGGTAAATTGATGGCCAAGCAAAGTGTGGCATTGGGTACGTAACTGACAAATTTAAATTAAATTGTTAAACTAATAATTGAAATGGGTTTAGAATGTTTGTCATACCATGCAACGGCGTCCATTGAAGACACGGAGAGACTTAGACGGGACGACATTCCAAGTTCTGCACATTTTAAATTATACAGTTACGCATTTAGTGATTTTGGCCTGAGCGATAGTGAGACATGCCAAGCAACCGTTCGAATGTTTGTAGAGCTAAAACTCTTAGAGACGTTCCATATTCCTTACACTGTAAGCCATTTCCTTACATTTTAATTTAATTAAATTCTACTTGTAAATATTTAATGAACTTGTTAAATTGTAGGTCTTGTGCCGTTGGATTCTATCTGTCAAGAAAAATTATCGCCCTGTCAAGTAAAATTAAATATTTTAATTTTTTCTACTTTACTTCAATGGACTGAATTTAATTTCAATTTAATTTGTGTAGATACCATAATTGGAGACATGCTTTCAACGTAAGTTGATTAAATAGTTTACACATAATAGTCAAGTATTTTAATTGTCATCATTTTAAATGTCATAGGTTGCCCAAACCATGTTCACTGTTCTTAAAACGGGCAAAATGGAACAATTCTTGGATGATCTCGATGTAATATTCAACACACCAAAAGAGATAATTGAAAGATTTGTGTTTATTTTACAAAAATGTTTTTTTTGCACAGATTCTGGGCCTAATGGTAGCTTGCCTCTGTCACGACCTTGATCATCGCGGTAAGTATTGATAAAATTTTAAGTGTTTTATCAGTTCATGTTTGACCAATTTGTGGAAAACCCGGAACAGGAACCAACAATGCTTTCCAGCAACTGACAGCTTCTCCCCTTGCCGTCCTCTACAGTACTAGGTTTGTATTTCCTGATAAAAATAAAATGATAATTGACCTAAAGATAATGTAGAGTATACGAGATAAAAATTTCTTTTTTTGGTGATTGTAGTACCATGGAGCATCACCACTTTGACCAGTGTGTAATGATCCTATCATCTGAAGGAAATAATATTTTCCAAGATGTGTCCGCCGAGTGCTACCGAAAAGTAATGAAAATTGTTGAAAAATCCATTCTGTCCACAGACTTGGCCATGTACTTCCGTAAAAAAGACAAATTTATCTTTGTAAGTACATTTTCAGTGGTTTGTATAATATTCATTCAAAAAAAAGTATGTTAATTTTCATTGAAAAATAAATGTGTTTATTCAGCTGATTGACAATGGTGAAATCTCATGGCAAGGCGAAGATAAGAAAGATCGTACGTCATTACAATAAAAAAGAATTTAATTTCCTCTTCATTTTCTATTGATTATAGTCCTTCAAATAATCAATCATTTTCTTTGCATTTTTAGTCCTTTGTGGTATGATGATGACCGCTTGTGATGTAGCCGCTATTTCAAAGGTAATTTTAAATCCAGGCAATAGTGTTCAATCCATCATAAAATTCTCATTTTTAATTCTCATTTAAAGCCTTGGGAACTTCAACACAAGATTGCGAAATTAGTGGCAGATGAATTTTTTGATCAAGGAGATTTGGAAAAAGAGCAATTAAATCAACAACCCGTCGTAAGTGTTATTTTTTATGGGACAAATATGGGAAGCAATTTTGGAGCAATGTGATGCATTTTGAGAGTTTTTTTGTTTGACAGGCCATGATGGATCGTGAAAAGAAAGATGAGCTTCCTAAGATGCAGCTTAGTTTTATAGATGTAATTTGTTTGCCTCTCTATAAGGTAACTTTGACAGAATTCATGGGCACATTGAGTATAACACTGTCAAATTTTGAATGATTGACCGTTTTTGTCTATAAATAATATTCTATTTGAATGGATTTATTTTCTATTGTAGACACTTTCTGAAGTTTTCCCTTGGCTTCAACCTTTATTAGACGGTTGTAAAGCTAATAGAAAAAATTGGCAAGATTTAGCAGAGAAAGTAGATATTGGACTTACCTGGATAGACCATGGTACTTTCACTTTTACAATTATGAATGAATTATTTTAAATGATGGAACTAAACTGATTTTTTTATTTTTTTATTTTCTCTAGACTTCATTGAAAAACCTGTCGAAGAATTCACTGGTAAATAAATTACAGCTAATTCTAAGCCTTACAAAAGGGAAATGATTTTTAATGAAATTTTGACTTATTTTTATTGTAGGAACAGATACAGTTCTAGAGGACGTGAATTTTGTAGTGACGACATTAAATTGTGGAACAACTTTTGATGGAATGATGGACCAGAGGGGTAGTAAAGGTCATAAATTTAAAGTTGGTCGGTGGTTTCGTGGAGGAAAAAAAAATTCATCGGCCGACTCGACCACAACCACGACCACAAGTTCACTTCAAAGGTAAAATAAAATATTTAATATGAAAAGATTATTTAATTGATAAAATTGTATTGTTTTTTTTATTATAGTCCGACCCGAAATGACCCTAATAATCGTTTTGACGGCATCATTAGCGAGCAAACAAATTTAGTCATAATGGAGGAGGTGACGACGGGAGGAGGAGACAAGTTTTCACCAAAGAAGAGTTGTTTGATCTCTTGAATGGAAAACAATATAATGATGTATTTTTATTACGAAACTCTCCTTCAAGAGTCCTTTTTCCAGTTGATTGGAATTGCAATATGATACCCGGTACCAGTAATAATTAATTCTAACCATAAATAATTAAACTATAAAATGATTAACATTTATTGCTGTTCTTGTTCGTATATTTACCCGATTAATACGATGAAGGTCTTTATTCAATCTATTATGATACCATATATACATAATATATATTATAGTATTATATTATATGAAACGAGTCAAATACAAATACAGACCTCCTCTCCATTATTAATATATTGTTGATCAATAAATCAAATGGCTATTAATACACTTCTCATCTTCCTTCACAATCTCACTCATCTTCATTTATTCACAACAAGATGATAAAAGGGATCGACGGAGTCTCAAATTCAACCACATTTGTTGATTCGGCACGTACATCTCTGGTGGAATGTCATCCTCTGCCACCGAACTCACTGAGGCTGTCGGCGTTGACTCTGCTGAATCTACAATTTTTCCCAAGAGTCAATCATGATTCAAAAACACTGCATAATTTTATTTTATTATTTTTGATGATCTTGTTCAAACCTGATGGAGCGACACGTCGTGTTTTTCTTGCCGATTTTGCTGACTGTTTCCCCACCCCCAAAACATCCCCAGGACTTCGGAGCAAAAGATAGGCCACCCCTTCACATCTCTTGAGCACTTCTAATTGAAGAACTGACTTTCGGGCTTCTATGTCCAAGGCCGTTTCAGTACGTATCCAATCTTTTGAGAATTTATGTTTCCAAATTTTAAAAAATATTATAAAATTAAATATAATAAAAAGACTTGGTTGGCTTACCTCGTAAAGAAATGAAATCTCGAAGTAATTGTACTGCTCCCCATTCACTTTAAAAAAATATAAATAAATTTATGATGATGCCTTGTCAAAATGAAAAATTGAGGAGAGTTTTTTACCTAAACTGAATACGTTTTTGTAGTATCAATTGAAGCCAGGCTTCTGAAGCTGCCTAAATAATAAAAAAAAGTTTATATTTATGGTACACTGTAAAATTTATACGGGTTCTATTACCTGAATGACTTCCTTCCCCATGGCTTCTTGCACTAAACCAGGAACAAATTCAACGACGGCTGTCATAACTGGATCTATCACCCGATCTTTCCGTCAAATTGTACACAATAAACAAAATTTAATCCCAATTCAATTAGACCATGACTCATGATATATATTTTTTTACTACCTATAAAAACTCTAACATAAGAAGAAGGCTTATCGGGGTCAAGGCCAGAAGCAGGACCAACACCACGCCAATGGACTGAAGGCGGCATGTAAGACTAGAAAAAAATACATGCTTTCACTTTTATACTTTCTCTTCCTGTTACTATGGTCATCAGATTAGAGATTATTTTACCCGGAGAGTTGCCATGGACAACGTCTTGCAGACTGGGCCTACAGCCATCAGTAAATCGTCGGGCATTGCCTATAAAGAAATAAAGTAGACGGATTACATTGTGCACTCTATTTTGGATGTTATACGAATAATACCCGTAGTTTTCCAAGACTTGTAAATAAATCATCAGCACACATTTGACGATGTAAGGCCGCCAGACGTACTGACACATTTTCACTTGTGAGTAAGATTTGTCTTGTTGTCAATATAATCTGAAGAGTACGATTCAAATTAATTAGTTTGAACTCTTCTTCTTTGAAAAAAAAATATTTTGCTGAGAGTTTACCTGTTTTTGATTGACGGAAGTAACAATGATAGCAGAATCTCTTTGAGAGCATGCAACAAATTGAAGTATAGCCCAAGAATTTAACCATACTTTGGCTCGTCGAACCATCCAACTATTAAAATACGAAAGTGTAGCATCTAATCGAAATAAAATGGCTGCCTCATCACACAAAAAGGGTTCTGGAGCCCCTGTACCGACCACACTGCGGTCACAAGACGCGGTCACAAGCATTAGACAAGTAGCCACAATGTCACCGAATTTCTTGCCAATACCTAAATGCATAATTTAATTTGTCAGTCAACATTTTATAGTTGAATTGTGTTATTTAGTATCTCACAAGAAGACCAAGCACCAATCTCTGGGTTTCTTTGAAGAGTCACTTGTTCTGGTCTCTTTATTCTATGAGCACCACTGAATCCATCTAATAATCAATAATATTCATTATTCTGATTTCCATAAAATATGCAAATTGAGGCAAATTGATCGAATTGAGCAAACCTTGCATCTTTTCATCCCAACTAGCCAACTGAGTAAACGAGTGAATGGAACTCATTACAGTGTCCAGGACAAGACCAACGACACCGTCAACTACAAATATCAACATTGTGTATAATAATGAATTTATAATTAGTTGTTTTGAAATTGAAGGGGTACTTTGAGAAGTGGAGTAGTGGGGAAGTTGAATGAGGTGAGAGATTGGTTTGAAGACAAGTGGAACGGAAGTATTTGGATGATGATGGTAAGACCATAAAAGAAGTTCCTGTGAAATGTCTCCAATAGAAGTACATAAAATTTCTTGGAAGAAACTAAACATTTTATGTCGAGCACTCTTACTCAACCGATTGTTCCCTGTCTCTGTTTTCTTGACTGCCGCTCTCCCCAAGAGGGATGGAGTTTGTGAAAAACAACGAGCCAGTACTTCCAATCCCTTCTCTGTCCACTCATCAGATAAACAATTTGAGAATTTATCCAAATTTGCGTCTTTTTGTACCGTTGTAATTTCTTTAGCATCCATTCCAGCGAGATCAGTACAAGTTTTATGAAAGATTTCAACAAAAGATTTGGACAAGTCAATCGCTCTTCTCCCTGCTAAAAGTTGAAGAATTCTTGTGGCTGGTAAGGATTTTAAAGAAAGGCGAAGAAGTGGGCTATCGTTGTTATTTGCATCATCCAATTGTTTGACAACTGTGAAAATATCAGAATTATAATCATCCATGTTGTACCTTCAATTGTTATATTGTAAGAATTGATAAATTAATTGACTCGTACTTTTGACCTGGTTTACAAGTTCAGTTAACTTTTTTTGACTAAATGATTCCGTTGACACTAATTGTTGTTCTTCATGTTGACTTGTGGTAACCAGGGACTGAACAATGGACTCCAGACACCAATTATACACTTGAGTCAATTGAAAGACAGCCAAGAGATCACTTTCCATCTCTTCATTTGCACTCCAGAGTAATTCAACGGCTGTGTCAATTAGTCGATTTGTATTGTGCAGAATTGATAGTCTGTCATGAGTCACTTGCTCTTTAGCTTGACGAATCTGTATAATTATTTTAGAAATATGAAGAGTCAACATTTACACAAAAGAGCTTTTAGACAGATTACCTTTGCGTACAGGACCAGTTTGCAATGAGCTTGATAAAGAGACAGAGCTCTAAATTGTCTCTCAATATCAGACACATTGTCACAAATAGACTTTAAAGGTTGAGCTAATGTTTGGAATTGTCCTTGGAATTGTTCAAGAATCAATTTTGTTGCATTTAAAAGATTGTTGTTGTAATTCTTGGACCTTGTAATCCTTCTCAATTGCCCCAAGAGGAGTTGAAGACGATGTACAAATTCATTAGCTTCTTCTAAAAAGTATATTACTTTTATGTATTTACATAAAAACAACAAATAAAGTTTGGAAAATGTACTAACCATGAAGATTCCAAAGTTGTCTCAATAATTGAATGCATTCGGTATTAATTCCACTCTCAAAGGAAGCACCAAATTGTTGTACTGGAATGGCTAATATTTGTTGTTGTCTACTACCCGAATTATTTTGTGACTTTGTTGACCCTCCAGCTTCTGTCTTTTTTTCCTCATGATTTTCTTTCAGTCGACCCATAGCCACATTGCCTACATCCTCCAGAAACTACATTAAATCTACCTACCCCCGTCCACGATGAACAAACAAATGGAAATCGAATTCCTTGCCACCGTTGCTAAGATGAACTCTGAGCATAACAAAGCAACGGAACTTTAATAACTTTAGTGTAATGTAAAGTGGTGCATTAACTGAACATTCTATATGCAAGATTGTTATTCTGAAATCCATAGTCATGATTTTTCAGTCATTTTTCATAATTTTGTCACTGATGAAATTCCTGCAAAGATCAGCATTTTCTAAGGCTTTGAATTATTTTTTTTGCTCTATGATTTTATTTGCTCCATGTCACCCGCACAAATTCAACAAATCGTCAAGTTTTTTTTTTGGATTTTTTCGTGTTTTGAATTAAAGTTAGTTAAAATTTAATAATGTCCGGGTTAACTTCTGCCCTTGCTTCCCTTACAGCAACATATACGGACTCTGAAGATGAGGACGTTGATGATCAAGAGAAGGAAGATAGTGATAAAGGATTAAATGACGGTAAGAGTTGTTTTTTTAAAAAAGGATTTCAAATCTTTTAATTTATAAATTAGGTAGAGTGAATTCTAGAGTTATTTAATATTGTAATATTTATTTCTAGGTTTTGCAAGTACTCCTGGATCACCACTTCAAATTATCCCTAGTGTGACCCCGCCGAAACAAAGTGCATCAGCTAAATCTGGTTTAGTGTCCTATTATATGGATGATGTGATTGATGACGAAGCCGTTGACGATTATCATTCTGCAGATAGTTTGTCTGAAAAAGATGACGAAATGAAGGGTAAATCAACTGAGGAGGAGACAGAGTCTCCTCAGGTCAACGATTCAGAAGCAAATGTAGAGTCCATGGAAATTGGAGATGAGACGACGGGATATAAAGTTAAAATACCTCCTGAACCCCCAGGAAAACCACCTATAGAATTACAAGAAAAAGTAAATAAATTGTATGAGAGAAAAATGAAAACTGGTCTTGATATGAATGTATACATTCAAAAAAATAAACAATTTCGAAATCCTAGCATCTATGAAAAACTTATAAAACATTGTAATATTGATGAACTTGGAACGAATTATCCTTCCGTAAGTTTTTTTTCCAATATTTAATATTTAGCCTATTTTTAATATTTTTATATATGTAAATTCTAATTTGTGATTAGTAAGACTCATCATACTTGTTATTGAGTAAATTTAATATTTTTGTTATGTTTTAAACATTAGGATATTTATGATCCTCATGAATGGACCGAGTCCTCATTCTATGATGAATTAGCCAAAACACAAAAATCAGATATGGATCGACGAGAAAAGGAAAAGAAAGAGAGGAGTAGAGTTGAATTCGTCACTGGAACTGTGAAAAAACCGACTGGACATCCTGTACAAATTCATCCAACTATTTCTGGTAATTTATTTTACATTATTTCACTTTACTTTGAATTAGGTATTTGTATTTAAACCGCTTCAAGCTGAACATGAATATTTTAACGATAATTATATATTTTTATAGGAGCTGCAAGTATGGCTGCATTAATAGAAGAAAATAAAAGAAAATCTAAATGGGATCAACGGGGTACTGCCGGTTTTGCTGGGATTACCGGTATTGGTAATATACCTATGCATTTTCCAACGACAAGTCATCCGATTCTTATGCAACCAAATTTAACAACATCAGCAACAGGAACCAAATCTACCATAATAAATGCTTTTGGAAATCTTCCCAAACAAAAACCAAACAAGTGATTTTTTTTTTAAATTGTCAATCAAGGAAGGAAATGTAGCATCATTCATGTTATGTATTTTACAAAAGAGAGAGACTTTGATACCTGTTTTTTTATACATTTAAAACAAGAAAAAAAATTTCACCTTTGTATTCATTTTGATTTTAGGGATTAATTAATTAAATGTACAATAACTTTCTAAATATACAGCAACTACAACAAGGAATGAATTTTAAATTTTTATATATTATTATAAAAAAAATACTGTACTACACACCTAAAGTGCACACAAGCACTTTTAGGCACTGCAATTCTGTCGTTTGTACCTCCTCATCTTACTACAGATATTTAGTTGAGAATAAAGACGGCTGATTTGTATATTTTTTATTAAAAAAGTAAGCCACTTAAAAAAAATAAATCTTCAATTTGTATACAACCATTTAATACATTTTATTAATCATAATACAGTAGAAATTATTAGCAAGTCACTAAGATTGTGCGCATAATTCCTTGAGTTTGTAATGTTAGTTGGATCTCACATATGTGGGAGATTACTGTT
>JAQIVZ010001601.1:0-30153 GCA_034700945.1 Arrhopalites spinosus
AATGCTATCTCGGGACAGCAGTAAAAATCAAGCATTAACCCAACACTAAAACGGCTTTAACGTTGTCATAGTGCTCTCCCAAAATTCGTTAGTGCTTTCTTAATGCAAAGTCCGAGAGTGTGTAGATATTGTAAAAAAAAGTTTTTTATTTTATTTTACAAGTAGAGAGAGAGAGAGAGCACGAACAGAGGATTACAATTGAACACGATATAATATAATAATGCATTATCTCTCATGTTAAACTATATAAAAACTAAAGTAGTTTAATCTGAGAAGGCTATATGAGAGAAGGAGAGTGTACAAGAACTTTCTCCTGTCATAGAACAAAACAAACCACGCGCAAAAATATCAGCATCAAATAAATAGTCTGTACAGTGAACACTGCAGTGTACATGTTATATCAGTGAGTGAGTACTACTCAGTGAGTAGACTTAGTGAAAAATTGTACGTGAAAAAAAAGGAGTCTCTTTGGTTTGGAAGGAACGTCAAAATTTAATATGAATAGGGTTCATACTATATCAAAAATAAAAAAAATAAAATTGTTATGATGTACATAGTCTCGTCATCAACATGATAATATTATTATAGAGTATATGTATCGCTTTCCATAATTCCTTATTCGAAAATGTTAATATTAGGTAGCTCTCTTCTACTGTAGTCTAAGCACAAAGGTAAATCACCAGTCCTTTACCTGTACAACAGATATGTACCTTCACAAGTCAATTTTCATTAAGACTCAAAAAAAGAGTACAAGAGATTCGAGAGAGAGAAAATATGGGGTTCATAATTTAATACGATAATTACTCAAAAAAAGGGAGCTTAAATGGCATCCATGATTCAGTGATATGGTCTATGTATAAAGAGAGAGAGAGAGAGAAAAAAAACCGGTTTGGAGTGCCAAACAGAATAAATGTAATTTTGGTTGAAGAGACAGTAAAGACAAAAAGGAGAGCAGATTTTTTTTGGTGTACAATATTATTTCTATAACAAGGAGAGCAGATTTTATTGGTGTACAATATTATTTCTATAACAAGGAGAGCACGTAAGAGTAGTATCTCTGTATTTTCAATGTTATGGTTAAAGAGAAGATTTAAGTGAAGGTAGAGAATTGTTTCTCCATATAAGCTCTTGACCAGAACGAGAGAGAGAGAGAGAGAGGGAGATGTGATAGAAGGAGATGATACCAAATAGTCGACATTTTATTTATACTTGTGTTTATGTATTTTTTTTATATGGTGTATTATAAGGGATATTCCACAACCAAATGAAAAAAATTTCTACCGTCGACCACTTCACCATAACGGTTAATCTTGAGCCCATCAATCTCGAGATCCTTAAATACTACTACAACAGTTTCTGTAGTTAACTCTGTAGTTCGGCTACAGTGCAGATTGAGCATCGACAGTTACAACATTTTGAGATTTTTGTGTTGAAAATTGGACTACTAGTAGTAGTTTAGATATGTACAACATTTAACACTTCCTCCTCGGTTGAATCGACCGACCCAAATACTCATTGTCATAGAACAGAGACTAAAAATTCACTATTAATTACCCTTCTCCCCCTCATCTTCTTCTGGCCAACTGAAAATGTGCTTTATTTTTAAAAAGCCAAAGTTGTAACTTGTAATTATATTTCATGTACACTGTACAGACTCAGGGAGCTTTTTTTGGTAAATTTTTGGCAATCTTTCAAATGGACAGAGGTGTAATTTTTTACTTGAAAAAATCATGTTATATATTCTTCGTCCTTCTTCTACAATTTTTTTTTGAGTATAATCTCATCTTCATAACATTTATGAGGATATCACTCGACATGAAAAAAAAAGGTTTTTTTTGTGGCACAAATTTCCGTTGACAGATTATAAATATAAAAAAAAGATTTGAAAATATAGGACAATCATGTATGCACATTGTACATTAATTTGAGGATCACTTTTAATTGAAACAAGTTAACATTCTCTCATTAATTTATTGAAACAATAATAATTAACAATGTAAAGTAATACATTTGCAATTTACTTTTTTTTTCTCTTCGTTGTTTATTGGACACTCTTTAAATAGTTAATCAAGGATATTTTTATCTCTGCGTGTGTGCTGATAATTTATTTAATATTTTTAAAAGTTTATATATAAGACATTGCTAAAAACAAATTTTTTTAACTAGGTTGGAAATATTTCCATTTTTTTCAAGTGAAATTACTAATTGTTCATTCGATTCGGTAGTTGTGTTAGTTGTAGCCAGAACTAACTAACTCAATACTCAATATAACGATGTCCCAATCCCAATAGATCAGTCATGGAGGCAAATAGCCAAACAAGATGCCAACGGCTCAAAATTCATTAACTGAATTTATAATGAAAGGGATATATGTATTTTCAATTGGTATTTCGTATTTATAGCAGTAAGTACACACAGTTGGTGTTTTTTTTTGTAGTATTGAATATGGATTGGAAATATAGTCAGACAGATATTGACGAGGGAGTAGTGAGAAAAATTCATTTATTATTGTTAAAAGATTGAGATACGTCAATTTGAGGACAGCGGTGACAGAGCGTAGGCAGATACATAATAATAAATATTATAATAATGGACCTCTTTTTTTCTAAAAGTGTTGAGCAATCCTCAGTCAGTTCTTTCCAGATGAATGGTGAATATTCAATCATCAACTGTTTTTTTAGTATTAGTATTACAACTATGAGATAATTATTGTGACTAATGGTTTGTATTATTTAAAGATTTTTTTTAAAGCAATACTCGTACACTGCTACTACTTTACGAGCAGTTGTAGATGTTGTAATGATTAAAATTTAAGAAAAGTACACTTAATTATCTTTACAATTGTACTTATGTTATGAATCTAACAATGACTCCTTATTTTTTTCTCTCTCTCTCTCCTTCTTCTCTTCATAGTTGATTTACTTTAAAGACAATCGTTGGGAGACTACTCCTTTATGCCTTATGTAGTTATTGTATAGGATAAGTTTGCAATTAAAAATGAAACTTTCGCTGTCTAAAAGTAATAGCGTCAACTATAGTCGACAACAAGAACAATTCAAATTTTTCTCACAGTTTTTTTTAATATTTTATTTAAATATTGTGGAAATATCAACACACAATTATTATATCCTGTTGTTTATTTTTATGATTTCCCATATTATAATTGTTTTTTTAAGAAAAAAAAAGAATTATTGTCGTCGAATAAATGTGATGACAGAGGAAGTAAACATTATTTTTAATGATAATATTTTTTAAATTCCTGTCATTCAACCTCATACACCTTGATGACCTTGTGTAAAAATGTGTATAAATGTATTTATGGATTTTTAATTAATTTTTCTTTTTTTTTTTGTTATAGATTGTCGACTTGCGACGATGGTGTTTCGGCTGCCCCTCTTATCGTCGCTTTGGGTCCCTGTAACAATCTGTTTATGTAAGAAAAAATATATAAAAAATAAATAATTTTTTAATACTGATTATGATATAAACACAGCAGGAGTCACACACTTTTACAAGAGATTAAATTTTTTTTTGTTGTTAATCAAGTCAGACAAATTTGTGAGACACCTCCCCTTTAAGTTAATTAGTTAAGGAGGGGAAAAAAATTGGAGTTGATTATTGATAAATAAAGTCATAGACTTTATTTATTAACCAGAAATTCACACACAAAGAAAAGTTGACCACTTTGTTGATGATGATTGAATTGAATAAGTTTTCTTGTTAGCCCACACTCACGTTTAAAAGTTTTTTTTTATTCAAGTATCTAATGAGTAAGCAATAAATATGAATGGTCGTGCTACAGCTCTAGTCAAATGTTCTTTGGGTCAAGTGCCGGCATCGTCATCTCTAGTTGTACATGACATGACATGGGGGATGCCATTTATATAATAATATTATGTTTTTAATTCCTATTAATTTTTTTTTACTACACACACGTACACGAATTATGTACAATAACAAACCAAAAATGTTTTGTAGGAAGTAAAAAAAATAGTCATTGGACATGAGAGAGTATATCCCCAATAGGCCTGAAGCCCTTCATGTACACAAAATATGTTATTAGTTTATCAAATTTGGATGAGTACAGAGACAAGTCAAAGTTGTCTTTATAAGACATAAGACAACTAGAACAAGTTTAATTTTTTTCTTTTGATTTATTACTCACAACAAACATTTCATTTATTATTGTTGTGTGTGGGTTTGGTATATATGGGGGAAGTAAATAGGGTTGTCCGACATGAAAGAATTGTAGTTAAAAAATGTATTAGAATGAAAAATAATCTTCTCAAAAAAATTCATCTTTTTGATATCCTGTCTTCTTGTATGTACAAGGGAGGTATTTAAACTGTTGAAAAAAATGCAAGTCCGTCATCGAAAAATTTATGATAAATTTATATTTTATACTAAATACTAGGATGATGATGGATCAGGGAGAGAATTATTTGTGATTTATGCCAATTATTATGATGAGGTTGTCTACTCTCATATAATATGGAGGTATGTGATATGGGGAGGGAATATAAAATGATCACTGCCATGCTTGATGCTTGTAACAACAAACCATTTAGGAAGATCGTACAACATCATCATTCACGACAACTTCCTGTATTGCTCCTATATAACAACAATCAATCTTGACGGAACCTAATTCCATTTTTAATGGCTCTCTTTTTTTTTCAATACAAATGAGACTCTTACATAACAATAAAATATACGTTATATGTAGTATGTATGTAGTTTATCTTAAATTGTCTTCTTTGTTATTGGAGACAAATAATAGTAAACTTTATACTATATTTTATTTAAGGACTAATAAATTTATTTTTTTACTCCCAATAAATAGGGGGAGAGTATAATAATACTTGGGTATGTAGGATTGATATTTTTTTGAAAGTACAAGAATTTTTTTTTAAAAGTGAATTTTACTGATAAGTAACAAGTTATTTTTATTTTGTTACTTCAAATTTCCAGTCATACCATATAATTTTTATTTCTATCAGTTATAATAATCTTTTAAATGTCTACCTCGAGGAAAAATTGTGTACAATGATCTTTATAATAAGTCAAAATCTTTTTTTTCTACTCGTAATTGGAGCAGGCATTGGACATTACATTGTGTATCATTTTAGGATTGAAAAGAAAGAAAAAATCTGATCCTCAAAAAGCCTGTAGTTAGACCTATTATGATCTTTGATCGATTTCATCAAAAATAGTTTTTTTTTGACAAGCCAATTATATTATAAATATAATATCTCTCTCTCTCTCTCTCTAGTTAGTTGTATAGGAGTTTTCCATGTTGGACATTTTCCATTCACTTTCTTGTCACGTTCCCGACGTCCTCAACGATTATTCCACTCCATCGCCTTGTGTGTACACTGTACACACACTACAGTTTTGTAGTGGTACACAATTTTTGTAGCCCAGTAGTCAGTACGACTAACTCTCAAGAATGTTTCCTTTTAAATTATTCTGAGTATCATTGATAAGCAAAAATGCAAGTTAGTTGCAGATTTTTTATTTACATAACTAAACTAAATGTGAGGCAGTTTTTTTTCTCTCCTTTTGATTTTTGATTGTCATGTAAATGAGCATTTACATCTCTACATATACTACGTGTGCCATTATAATATATTGGTAAATACTCATAATATGAATATGGAAGTAGCACTCAGTGAAGTTAGGTCATGTTGCAACTTGCATCTTATAAGTGTAGGGTTAAAAAGGAAAAGTTTTACAAGTTGCAAGCTTCTCTATGTACTACAGAAATATATACAAGAGACGTAACACTAAACACCCAACACAATAAATATGACTGTATAATATCTAATAGAAAATTACCATGCACATGATAAATTATTATTGTTTAACTATCTCTGTAACAAATTTAATTCATATTAATGAGCCCTTTTGAACAATCCTCCTCACTTGCAAAGTGAACCAGCTTCTATGTAATCTGTAGTGAGATGATACAAAAAAAATAGAATTTTATTTTTAGTACAAACTTTAATGGGAGAGGAGACTCCTTTTGTCTTGTCGTTGACAAGTTTGAATTCATAATAAATTGCATAGTTTCTTTACCATTACAATTTTATAAATAACAAGAGAGATAGTGAACTGAACATATATTTAAAAAAGCATTTGAATTTTTTGTATTCTTGGGTGAGAATGGAAAGGAGGAGGAGGAGAAAAAAAATTGGGAGAGAGAGAGAGAGAGAAATAAAATTGCATATTAGATACGCCACATTGAAAAATATACGAAGAGTATATTAAATATAGAGTGAGAGCTGAAAATAGCGGTAAAGTTTACATATTAAACTGACTTATGTGTAGATTAATAGAGAGAGAGAGGACAACGACAAGAGGGGGACTACAGGATGATGATGGAATGATATTTTATTATTTTTAACGTATATAACAAAACTTGAAATGACAGACAGACTAAAAATATGTAAATTCAATGTAAAGTAAATGGACAGTCGGTTTAGTTGGGTATTGTTGAGTAAATAACGAGGAGTTGTATCCGTTGTAAAATTATACAGGTAGCTATAACCATGTCATAGACTGAGGTTGTTGAGTGTTGTGAAAGTGAATTAGGGCCTAAAATAAACTCCATATATTTTTTTTTCTTAAGGACATCCGAAGGAGGAGAACAAATGAAAGTGAACTTTTGTCAAAGTTCTTATTGTACAATTGTAGGAGGGACACAATTTTTGTATGTCTGTGAGTATGACCGTCGCCCAATTAAATTTACCTTCCGTGCTCTCTTCCTTAGGTGAAAAATTTCCTGACACAATCCAATGACATTGAGATTATATTTAGGTTTTTAATATTCTTAAAGCATGTATTATTTCCGTATAGTCTCTTATATATACCAGAGAACATTTTTGTATAACTTTGAGCGTCTTTTCTCCCACAAAATTCTTTTTTCCTTTAAAATTTCACATTTCCTTCAAATTCTCATTGAAATGAAATGGAAAGTATTGGGGGACTGATATATTTATGTATATTTTTCTACACTGGACAAATTCCCTCATGTTTAATTCATCTTGATCTCCCTTCAATTTTGTCCGACAAGATTCAAAGATTGTGGATTATTTTTAAATAAAAGTTTCTCTCTTTGTTTGTCTCCCTTCTCTCTCTCTCTCTCTCTCTCTTGAGAGAGGGAAACGAGAAGTGAAATATTTGAAGAATTAATGACGAGAGTAACAAAAATTTTAATGTTTTTGTCTCACTTGACCACCCCTGTAGCGTAGCATGGCTACGCTAAAGTAAACTTGACAAAATGAAATCGGAGGTAGTTAAAATACAAAATACACAAATGAAATGGATTTTTTTTAAAAAAAACTATTTATATATGACTTTGTATATTTTTTAGTATTATTTACTTTTTAAAGGGAATTTCAACTTAATTTTCCAACTAAATTGTTATTGTGCAATATTAGAGTACTTTTTTTTTCTTCATTGTAATCAACTTTGAGATGGTGAGGTTACGCTATTGGACAAAATAACGTGTGCTCTCTTTGTGTACGTATGTACACATGTAATTTGTAATGTAAAAAAATTTCTGATGTAGAAATTGAAAATTTTTTTAATTAGAGAGTCGAGAGATAAAAAAATGATATTTTATATGCTTCTTGGTTTACTTCATGTTCTATTTCAAAAAAAGGTAATTGACTTTTATGTTTGTACTCAAGTCTTAAATTGACTTGAGTAAGGTATTAAAAACATAATTGTTTCATTTTAACTATCTGTAATTATTATGACAGTTAAATAAATTATTGGATTTATTTTTAAAAGAAAAGGGCTCAAAATAATTATTTATAGGGGCGAGGTGGGTGGAGAGATTAAATAGAATATTTTTATTTATTATTAATCGTCTTTGACAAAAGTACACAAGCTCCAGGAAATAGAATCATTTTATTTTCGGACTAATTAGTCGATGAATATTTTGCCCGAAGAGATTTTCTGCTTGAGTAAAGTGGAGGGGGGGGATTATATATAGTTTTATTTTGTAATCTCTGTTCCAAATCTTGAGGAAATACAAACAGACAATCTTTTGTTACTATTACTGATCTGATACAACATACTGTATAAATGTGTAAGGGATTGGATCAAAATTCATCTTAAACGTCGTTCCGCCTCGAATGGTTGAATCTCAACATCATTTCCATATTTAAATGTCTTCCTTGATAGTATTTTCCGCGTCCTAATTTTCACTCCAATTAAAATCCCTCCCCCCTTGCACCTTAAACCAGTATGTATGTAATCAAATAGATGACTAGTTTTTTTTGATATTTTTGGGCGTTCGAGTCCTTGGAAATTTTAAGACTTGGACCTGGAGCATAATTAATTAAAAATTGATTTGCATAAAAAGGAGGAAATTCCAGGAGCAGGATATTATCAATTGTCTCCTTTTTTATGGGTGCATGCATGAAAATTATTATAATAATTTTGCCAAATGTTTCCCCTATTAAGTGCATACAATGACACCTACTCTTTAACAATTATTTGTGATATCCGTGTGAATGTGCCAATTAAAGTGTAATTGGTACAAAATATTTGTGGTCGGATAAAGAACTTTTAAATTATTGATTGTAAATGAGCAACTATTGTGATTGAATGAAAAAAATGAAGCCAGTTATCCTTCAAAAAGAAGGAATGTGACAAAATGAAATATGGAATGTATCATTCATTGATAATTAATATTGATTTTTTTGATGATTGCAGTTGCAGCAAGTTTAAGTTTGAGTGAGAGTAAAGATGAGAATACTGATGAGGACGCGGACGTTGTGATTAGTCCGAATGTGACCAGAAGAAATCTTACCGGAATTCCTCAAATTGACTACGTACATGACCCCAACTTACCAAGAGAATTGAATGGATATAATCTTTCTTCGTATCCATTTTTAAATAAAGTTCCCACTAATATTTCATTTACCTGTGAGTTAATTAAATATTTAAATTAATTATAATTTTTTTTCATGGTTCAATTGAGTTAATTTAATTTTTATTGAAAAAAATTTATTCAGGTGATGGAGATCATAAAAAGGATGGATTCTATGCAAGTATAGAACATGGATGTCAGGTAAATTAATAATTCAATGATAAATATAAAATTGTATTTTAATTCTACAAAACTTGTCTATTATTTAATGTTTGCTTGCCCTTCTCATGTAAAGCTTTTTGACATTGTTTCGTGACGATTAAACAATTAAGTTACCTTCAATTAGAATAATAATAATGTGAGAAAAAAAGTTGTAAATTTTTTTTGGAGCAACTTCCCCTAAATTCTACATGAAAATAATGTAAAGTACTTTATAATTGAGTTAGAGAAGACACATTTATTTATTAGACGTACAGACAAAGAGAGAGAGAGAGAGAGAATTATTGGACAATATTTTACATGGCCCCTTATTTTAGGACTTGACCTCTACAGTAAATTAAGCCTGACCTTCTATTTTGAAACAAAAAGGTAAGGTACGCACGCATACTCTGAAGGACAAAGTTAGGAGTAGATGGTCAATATAAATAGGAATTTAGGTAAAACAATTATTTTATGTCGTATATCCTATGTACAGTCTGGTTAGTTAGTTTTATATGTAAAAGTGACAAGTTTTGCCTCCTTTTTTTAAACTATTCATTGTCTTTTGTTTTGAACCGACAACAGCATAAAATAAGGAACAAGGGGAATTTATTCACAAAATGGTGTGACGAGGGACTACTGCTAAACCTTGTAAAAATTTCTCGACGACTATTTCTTAGAAAGGTGTACAGTACACTGTACAGTCTGTAAATATGTTGGCTTTTGAAGTTGAGTACTATGAACTTTCTTGTATTTTTTTCAACATTGATTTTAATTATTGAATCTCATTGTAAATATAATTGCCTCTATTTGGTAACTTGGTGTGAGTAATATAAAATATATACACAAGAACAACAATAAAATTATGAAGAAATAGTTCGTGAGTTCTCATTTAGTCAACTAAAAATGCGTGTAATTGTTGAAGGCCATACTCTACTACTCTGACACTTGTAGTAGCACTTAGTTAGTCGTCTCCTCTCTATATAAAAAATCACAGGATAATTTGAACAAAATTAAATGGCAATCCATGTTAATGTAGTAGTCAGGTGTCTTATGAGATGAAAAAAAGAGCCTTCTCTTTATTCTCTGACAATTGTTGGGGAGGGGGGAAACACGTGGAGGAATTTTTAGTGTTAATGAACAGCAAAAAAAGAAGCTTAAAACTAAATACGAGTGTTAAACTTGGTCTCTTGTATGTTTGTAGCTTGTAGATATGTACCTAGTTAAAAGCAACATTGTTGATAGCATTGTTTTGTTGAAAAAAAAGAATTCATGTACTTCACCTTGTCATCAACCATCAAGGTATGAGGGGGAGGAGGAGAATTTTCTATAGGAAATTCTACAAGTGCATCATCGTATATCACAAAGTGAACAACTTGTTGAAATTTTTTTTTATTCTTTGTAAAGTAACGACTTTGACTCAAGTGTAGAAGAAAAACCTCAAATAATGTTCAAAAAAAAGAGTCAAACCACACACAAAGGAAGGTAGGGAAAGGAAGATGAGAGAAGAGAATCATTTAACATAAAACTTTTCTTTTCATTCAACTTGGTTGTTGACGTTGTTGTTGGTTGAAGGATTATAAAAATAATTATGTTTGACATATGGTTCTCTAAAAAACTTATAATTTTTTGTAGACATATGGCTAAAGAGTATATATGTATATTGTAGAAAAATAATAATTATTATTTTAAAAAGCTCGTAAATATAATGATGATATTGTACATTATAATTGTAAAATGGTTTTTACCAAAAAAATGATGTATTTCACAATTTGTCTTTTGGTCAAGTCATTCACTAAATTTCTAATAGTTGTAGAGCTAACTAGTGTGTAGCTGTACAAATAATGAATGGTAGAGAATCATGACGATGGTCAAGGTTTTTGTATTCTCATGCATAATAGGGCACTATCTCATCCACAAATGAATAACTAAAAAGCAATAATTATTATTCATTTTATGTATATGACTGTTAACTGTATAAGAGATTTTTTTCAAGTTGTTTTTTTTGACATTATTCCTCTCTCTCTCTCTGTCTCTATAGACAAAGTAATTCGTAACAGTTTTGAACTGCATCGTGTAACAAGCCTGTCTGGTCGTTCATCTTCTCTCTCTTGGTCATATTCGTGTGGGTTTGTATATTTCTTGTAATTACATGCATTTCTGAATATTAATAGGTATACTCGCTTTGTTTTTTCTTGAAAAGTACGGTACATGTAGAAAATTGTGTGTGCAAAATTGTGCATGCAAAAAGAAAGATAGAAATTTTTTTTTTCAATGTTTTTGCATTAACTTTTACTTTGAGACCCTCACTGTCTGTCTGTACATTGTCATAGGCGGCTTTTTTTGCTTTGAACATATAATATTGATGCGTCAAAATAATTCATTACACTCGAACTCTCATAGCAAAAAAAAATATACATTTTAATATGTTCATCATCATAACGGAATAATTTTCGTCTAGTCTTCAACACGTTTAATAGACAAGGGGAAAAAAATTGTACATTTTAATAATTTTTCATCAGTATTTTTATTATTATTATTATTTTGCAAATTTTTTTTTGACTACACTAAATTACATACACAGTCATTCATGAATGGGGGAATGGGTAATCAAAAAAGGTTAAATGAAAGGGAATTTGAAACATTATTTTATGTGAATGATGATCATAAACAATAAATGAAGTAGGGTGAATCTTCTCAATTGTAAATAATTATTTTATTTTTTTGAGAGAGAGAGAAAATGATTCAATATTATTGACAAAAAGATTTCCTTTTCCTCCATAAGTAGAGAGAGAGAGTATTTATTCAATCTTTTTTTTTCAATTAAATATTATTGCGTGTACTAATTGTTCTATAGAAGAAGAAAGGGGGAAATCCAGATATTTAATAATGTAATATTACAATTTACAAAATAAAAAACAAGAGAATTTCGATCATGAAGATGAGTACAAGTTTATTTTGTTTAAATAAATAATTATGTCTTCACTCTCTTTGAAAGGGTCTGTACAGAGAATTTAGAGAATGAATTGATTTTCAATTTTAAAAAGGTTGGGCTCCAATCATATTTTTCGTAGTGATTTATCATATAATAGTTAAAATAAATGTATGTATTTTTTTTGCTATCAACTATAATACATCAAGGGCTGGAAGGGGGGTTGTGGATGGGCTCAACTTAATTCTTTTTTTTGTGGGTCTCCTGTCCTTTTGGTGCCGACAGGCCATACAAGTCATTTATCACGAGGAATCAACAATCATTTATTATAATATTTTCACTTGTTCCCTGTTGCTCAAAGCTACAATTTATACACACACATATTACATATATCTGTACATGTTCACTTGCAGGTTAGAGAGAGACTTGAGAGTTGAAAAAGTTTTAAATGTTTTGTGTGTGGATTTTTAATTTATGTGTGACGTGGGGTGTGAAATTTAACACACGCAGATCGTAACCACCCAGAGCGAATTTAGGGGAATACATTTCAAATATTTTCTTCTTCATCTCTTAGACTCTGTATCCTCCTCCTCCTCCTCTTAAAAGGAAATAACATAATACAGAATCTTCATAGTTTTTCTTATTATTTAAAATTGGAGTGCAGCGTGTCTTTCTTGTCTCTCTCTCTCTCGAGATTTATAAGTTCATTCGTGGGGTTGACTTGTACTACAGTTTCACTTTCATTGATGAGAATTATTATTTATTTTGTAGAAAAAAAAAGAATTTATTTCTCTTACAAGTTTATCATGAAATTGAAATATTATTTTCAAAAAAATGATTACATGCACCTTGATCTTGTATTATAGAGTTTGAGAATTATTTTATTGTTGTCAATGAATGATAATAATAGAAGAAAAGTAAAAGTAATAATAATCCTTTTTTTTCTTCCTCTTTTTAAATAATTCTAGTCCAAAACAGGATGTTGTATTATACACTGTACTATTTGAGAAATAAAAACAGAGGATTCTCATGCTCTATCGTGAAGAACAGAAACAGAAATTTTAACGGTTATTTTTATCATGTGAATTTTAATTTATTAATAATATGTTTTCTATTATAGAATATCATGGGAGAAGTACATTGTACAGTAGTAGGAGTAGACAGGAGAAAAAATGAGGAAAAAGTGATGAAAAAAAAGAGAATATTCTTCTTTTTTTATATTAATAATTGTACCATGTAGTACTCGTACTCTCGTAAAAAAAGGAAGGCTCAATTTTAAGAAAATGTTTTTTTTAAAAAAAATCCTCTCTCTCTCTGTGATACGGTGTCTAATGTGGTTTTGTTGTGAGTTTTGTGATGAAGAGAGGAATCTCACACATATGATGAGTTCAAGAGAGTGCATCTTGTCATGCGTGATGATTTCGTGGAAAGATGATGATCGTCACTGGGCCAAAGCCGCCAGCTGAGAAAGAATTTTGTGTGTACGAAGCTCTAGCTAGAGTACCATGTGGAAATCTTTCATACACAAGAAAAGTCCGTGGTTTACCATTTATAAGCCTTCCCCCATTGTCCTCCAAAGTTATTAAACTACACAGATATATGTACAGTCTTACACACATGTACAGTTTTTGTGGACGTTGACTTCTTCTTGTCTTCATCTTGTCAATGTCTTTATGTACCTCCATGCAAGTCTCTGTCTATAATATTTCTGTACAAAATGCAACAAGTCTTCTTCTAATTTTGAGAAGACGTTGACACAAAAGAAATAATTTTCATGTGTACAAAAAAAACACACAATTAATGGAATGGGGAGAGACATTAAAAATTCACGTGAATATGGAAAAAGGAATTAAAAATTTTATAAGTATTTCTGTGTACACTATATTACAGTGTACAGACATTATGATAAGAGAGTAATAATATGTTTGATGATGATGATAAAATATTAAATACAATTTGGAATGTTGGTAAAATTATACATTGTGTAGTATAATAGAAATGACGACTTATTATATTATTATATAGTTTTTAAGAGTTGAAGGAATGTAATGAAGCATGATAAAAATGACTGGAATATTATAAGTGCAAAAAAAGACACTCTTTATCTTTACACATGATCGAGAAACACTTTCCCAAAAAAAAAATCTGACAACACAATTTCAAACTAATGGCGTATGTACTTAAACTTTAAACTACATGTTATAATGGTGCAAAATTTATAATGTGTTGTAGGCAATTCAAAGTCGAAGGTTAGAAAGGTTAAAAAAATGTTTATTTAGTATTTAATTTTTTTTCTCTTGTCTCTCTCTTTATTTTGTGTGATGAAGCAATGAACCATGTCATGTGCACAAAATATTTTTTTTGAGAGAGTCAAATGATTGCATGTGTACTTACAGCAAAAGTTTATTTTTTTGCAGCGTGTAGAATTTATTTTAACTCTTTTTTTGGCTTGTAGAGCAATTGATTCGCTTGACCTGCCTTGAAAGGTAGAGTGAGTACATGTGTTTTTTCATAAATAAAAGTAAAGTCAAGGGATACTATAAATAAAATAGGGTTGATGTGATAGGAGGTGATATAGTGATAGTTGATTTTTTTTAAAGGTTAAACGTTAACTTTTGCTTTGCTTTGCTTACTTGCATGAAGGAATTTTTAATTGCCCTCATTTTCTTCTTCTTCGTCTCGTGCATCTTCGAGGAGAGGCTCTTCTTTTCTCTTTCAGTTTTTATTTCGTTTATTTTTCTCTCTCTTCTTCTAATACTTGAGAGAGAATCTTGATATTATTTTCTTGTTATTGTTGGCTTGATTGAAATTTAAAGGAGGAACGGGATATCATGCGGTAGGATCATAAAATGATGAGAGAAAAAAAATGAATGTTAGAAATGCAATGAAATTTCCCTAAAAAGAAATATAAGTAGAGATTATTATTTATGTTATGATGAATTTATCCATCAGAGTGTTGTTATTATTATAATAATTAAAATTTGTAATTGTATAGAGTTTATTTTTTAATGGATTTTTTTTGTATTTTGTTTGTATTTTTTTTTGCAGTTATACCATCATTGTCTCTTTGGGACACGGTACGACTTTTTGTGTGCAAACTACACAGCATTTGATCAGAGGACGTTCATTTGTCAGTTTGTGTCGGATGTTGACTGTCCAAATTCTAATCTCTTCTTTCATAGGTAAATTATTTATTATTAAATTAAAATACTAATTTGTGGTTTAAGAAATATTTTTTTAAATTGAATTATATGACTTGAAGGGAAAGTACTAAAATGAATTTTAGAGTGTAATTTAGTAAAAAAAATTAATTTAACTTTAAATTATAGAAATGATGCACTGTACGTTACAAAGTCTACAGTAGCTCCGCCAACAAATATTGCCTATGGGTCAATTGGAGGAAGTGGCGGTGGACGAGGTAGACAACGCTACACGCCAGCACCTTTATTGCCAAATAAAAATAAACAAGGTGATCTCCCAGTGGACTCACAATCAGTGAAATCATCAAATTCTGACTCTGGGAAAGAACCCGAGCTTCAAAAACATGATGACACACTTGATGACTATCAAGATGGAGCTTTTTATAGACAAAGACCAAGAGGGGGTGGGAGACAAAGAGGATTGAGACGACGACCTGGAAGAAGAAGATTACGACCAAGACCAGCTTACTATGATTATGACTATTATGATTATGTAGATGATGAGCCCTACGTGAGAAGACCACAAAGAACAAGGGATCGGTTTGATGATGATTATTATGAGACTGATTCAGAAGAAGAATTACCTAAACGTCGAGTCAATAAAAGGAAACATCGAAGACGACAACCGTACGCTGATAGAGATGGTCTTGGTGATGAAAATCTTGGTGTGGGTTCATCATCAAAAGCCTCAAAATTAACAGAGTCTCAAAAAGTTGAGACAATTTCAAAGTCTCAACATACAACAACAACAGAGTTACCTCCATTGGACCCTGTGGTGGTTGCAAAAACAAGAGAAGAACTTTTTACTCAATCTAGAGCTCCACCAAGAATTAAACCACCTGTCCCACTAAGTGAGAGGAATAAGTATAATCAAATGCAGGGAAGGATTTTAGTAGATTCTTCTTCTTCTTCAGCTTCCATTCCAGCCACAGCGTCGGAACAACAACCAACGACAAATCGAAAGAAAAATCCTTCTGCAAAAACTGCTGAGGTTGAATATGATCAAGCTTATTATGATGATGACTATGAACAAGCTCAACCAGCTCCGGCTAAAAAATCTAGTAAATATGTACCAATACCAACGACCACCACCAGTACAACCACTGCCAAGCCGACAACAACAAAAACGACGACTACTCCAGCACCACAAATCTATGAAGATTATGAATATGAAGAGTATGATGATGAACAAATGCAAATGCATCAAAAGAGTGTGCAGACCACAACTACCACTACCACTACTACGACTACCACTACACCAAAACCCAATAGAAAGTTTCGTAATAATCGAAAGAGACAAGAGGAATCAGGTCAAGTCATTTCAGGTCAGTCTTCTTTGACCGCACAAGAAGAAATGATGAGTGATAGGTATGATGAGAGTAGTACTCCTAGTTTGAAACATGTTCAAGTCAATGAGGCTTTGGACACGCCGAGTCGACCCTCAATGAGACAACCCTACATGACGAGGGCAAGACCAACTTTTTTTAGTAAAAGTAATTCACCAACCACAACAACTACTACTACTGAACGACATACAACTGAAAGACATGTCGAGTCAATGAGAATGCCTGAGATGGTAGATCAACGGTATCCAGGAGTAGCCTATGAAAGTCCGGAAGTGACTACACAAAGAAGTCGAACTTCAAGATTTTGGCAAAGACAACCCAAAGTGGCCGATGTAACAACAACAGCCACGACGACTTCAACCACACCATCACCAGGTCACTAAAATATGTCAACTAAATTTTTTTTTTTAAATTATTGTCCTAATAATTATTTTGTCTCATATTTTAATTCGACAGTGAATTTGTTGTAAATATTTAAATAATTGTGATAATTTTCTTTTGTCTAATTTTGTACAGACTCAGACTACGCCTACTATGATGAAAATGTCCCATATGGACTACGATATGGATCATCTCAGAGGGTATAAACTAATTTAATTTAGTAAAACGGTCTCCTTCCCCCCTTCACAAAAAAAGTTCTACGACTGTTAATTATATAATTAATTTTACGTTTACGTTTTACAGTATATGGCTGAGTCTCCTCTATTAAATACTCCATTACCGACTGGACAACAACCTAGTGACACAATGTTGAATTATCAACAGGACCAACAACAATTAGGGTTTAGGTCCAATATAAATTCATATCAAGTTCCAAAAGTACCAGAACAAAGTAATTATGTGACTCCATTTAGTCCTGGATCATCCAAAACAACAGTGGCCACATATTTACAATTTCAACCTCATCAACACCACCAACAACAGCAACAACATCATCATCAACAGCAACAAGCTCAGAGTCAACCAGAATTTATTTCTTTACTTCCAGATGATGAAGAAGAGTCTTATTATCCCACGGGTAGTAGTGATACCAGAAGTAGTAGCCATATAATGCCTCATCATATGATGATGTCACCCAATGCTCAACAACCTTCTCAACAACCTCAGCCTCAACATTTACAACAACCTCAACATTTACAACAACAATTACCCCTCATCCCTCAAACAACAAGATTTCGTAATCAAATCACAAGAATGTTTACATCACCTCAATCCTTGTATCCAATTTATACTACTCCACCACAGTATATGAAACAAGTCCGTCCAACAATGTTTATACCCTATGGTACTTTTTAGGTTCCTAATTTGGGGAATAGAAATTAATTATTTTTTTCTGTATAATAGTCACAAACATTTTAGAGACAGAAGCTTTTGAAAGAGGCTCTCTGTTTATAGTTTTTTTATTATTAATTGTTGAACTGACATGACGAATTGATTGACTTAATCTACCAAATATTTTTATTAATTATTGCGTACGAAACCATACAAGACACGAGCGCAGTAGGACAATTTAATTTATGAATACAAGAGTTGAGAGTGAGATTTCAAATTTCAAAAAAACAAGAAGAGAAAAGAAAACCATATTAAATAATAGCTAAAATTGAGTTAGTTTTTTTATATAAAGAAATGAAAAAACAAACCCTTATTTTTATACGAACAGTAGAATAGCCACATAAAGTCAGAGGGGTCTGAAGTAGTGATAGTCGAGTAAAGCGTTAAATAAATGGAGATGGAATTAATTGTAGAAATTATACTGATAGAATTTTAAATCTTCAAGATTAATCATAATAATTTTTATTATGATTTGTGAGTGATCAACTTGGAAAAAGTAAAGAAAATAAATCAACAAAGATATTATTTTTCCAACGTTTGAAGAACAATGCAATAGACATTTAATGAAAAAAATTTTTTTACAGCAACAATCAATGACACACAATTTGTGACGTTAACAAAAAAAAATCTCTGTCACAAAAAAGTGCAACTTTTTCAATGCTCATGAAATTTTTTGTTTTTTTTTTCAAATAAAAAACTAAATTTCAGTAATCAATCTATGAAAATACAATCAATGAAGATTGAAAAACTCAAAGATTAAGAACCATGAAGAGCCAATAATACTTATAATCGTCCCCTTTCCCCTCCCTTTCATTATGAAAGTCCAAGTTATTTTTTTAACAGTGTTATAAAATGAACACTGGATAATGTCGTGACTGAATTTATTATTACCCAGAAATGTCGTGGGGCAATTTTGTGTAGATTTCCTTCGGTTTTTTTATTATTATTTTGGACCCTTTCTTTAATGATATTATTATGATGAATTTTACGTTTTTTTACGTAGTAAGGTCGATGATAAAAAATAACAAAAAAGAGGAGGATGATGAATACAATTTATATTGGGTTTGTTAATAAATAATTTAAAAAAATTTCATTTACGTTCAAGTTTTTTTTATAACGGTGAAAAATGTTGAAGGAAGGAAATCAAGATATTATTATTTTTAGAAAATTTCAGAAAATAAATCAAATTTATGAACCAGAAAATTTTTGAAGAATTTTTGTTTTATTTTTTATTGGTGTATAATCACAAATATTATATCCCTACAAAAAAAACGAAGAAATAAATGAGACGATTCAACAGTCTAAATAAAGATTTTATATAGATGAATGTACGCGACATTTTTATTTGTTCATGAAATTAAAGTACCATCAATATTCAGCATGTCTTGTACAATAAAATGGAAATGATACCATGGAATGCATAGTCTGATATTGTTCATCACACAATTAAATGTTGAAATGTATAACGAATTAATCACATGTGAATACTTTCTTTTAAAAAATCATCTAAATCCAAGTAAAATAAATATAAACAACAGTCGTAGAATGAATCGTGCATCTCAGTAATAATAATTGTCCACAAAAATAAAGTTTGTACATATATTATATTCTACATATCAAATTGTTCATCATGCAGTCTTATAGACTTACAATTATCATGTTACAAAGTCCATCATAAGACGGTTGTTGTGACTGGGAATGAATCCCGGGAATGGACTGTAATTGTACAATTAAAAATGAGATTCACTAGTATAACAAGGAAGCTCAATATTAAGTTATTTTTTAGTTTAAAATATTTTGTACAAACTAAAAACATTTTTTGGTAATGAATTCACATTTTACCGTACCATCACCACTACAGAGGTGGGATAGTAGAATATAGGATTCATAACTTATGCATAGCATAAAGTTAATATACTAATTTAATTAATTAAAACTATCTCTCTATAGATATTACAAATTACATCAAGCAATAAATTTAAAAAAGTCTATACTGTGATATTATTTTTGAACCAAATAATATTTAGTCGAACGAGAAAACATATCCTTCTAGTGGACAATCTCATCTTCTGATGACAAGAGTGTCGGTGACATTCGAATCGATGACATTGCACTTGGTAGAATATCCGGCCAAAGGGCTTCAACAAAACTAAGGGCTAAATCTGGGACAATTGTTTCTCTTGAATCTTGGTTATCCAATGAAAATAACTTGACCTCCCACACCAAACCTCTTCGCATCTACAATTAAATTAAAAGTAAATACAAATTTTCAATTTTACTGGAGTTGAAATTGTAAAAATAGAGTCTAAATGAAAATGAATTATAGACATAACTTAAAATTTAATTAAATTTACCGAGACTCTCCGTAATGGAACAAGCCCAAATATGTTTCCCTCCAAAAGACTGTAGAAAGTCTGCGTCTCCACAGTCTTCCAATCTCCATTATTGACGGCATCATTTCCAAAACCGTGTTGTAACGACCGTAATCGAAATCGACAAGAAAAACTTTGTTGAGGAAAATCGACAAAGTCAGCATGCAAATACTTGGAAGAGAGAGAAAACCAGAACAAAAATATTTAGATTTTTTGTACATGATCACTGCCAAATAAATGTACACTTTCTGTTTAAATTCCTCACCTTAATTTCCTGTAATTTAATGTTCTGTCCATAAATTCCCAAATCAACCATGAGCAGCTAAATCAAATTAAATGTTTATAAATATTTTTAATAATCATTTAAATTGGTTAAATTTAAGTGTCTGGATATATTTTTGCTTACTTTGTACTTGTCTCCGTTTATGTTAACAATTTTACCCCGTAACCATTCATTTTCATATCTGACTACTACGTAAACTCCTACTTTTGCATGTTCAACATCCACTTGTAACAATTTAGACATGGATCGGTCTTGCTGCCATTGATCATAAGTCTCACTAAAATTTTCAAAAATAAAACAACTTGATTAAGTATTTAATCATATGATGCATACATACAGGTTATATCATATTATTCACTATCTATCATAAATTACTTTGATAAAAATAATATAAACATGAAATTCATATTATG
The DNA here is from genome assembly GCA_034700945.1 of Arrhopalites spinosus. Taxonomy (NCBI): domain Eukaryota; kingdom Metazoa; phylum Arthropoda; class Collembola; order Symphypleona; family Arrhopalitidae; genus Arrhopalites; species Arrhopalites spinosus. The sequence continues at coordinate 20,961 of JAQIVZ010001601.1, forward strand.
CATCTATCATCAAACAAAATTAGCAACATAGGCTTACTTCATTAATTTAATAAAAAAGTTCTTCTCCTCATGGTGGTCATGAAGTGATACAAAAAAATTGCACGGATGAATCATTAAATCGGCAGAAGCAATGTACTTCATTTCTGGCCTCAAAAAATCTGCTACAGAATCCAATCTCTTGGTCAGAATAAATTCCGAGTTGACAGTACTGCTCTCTTGCTTTTTCCCTGATGAGAATTTTTCATTTTCCAGTGGAGACGGAAAAAAAGATGATGGCGAAAAATCAAAGCCTTCAGTCGATTCTGTGTGGGTTGACGGAGGTGATTTTTTGTTTGGATAGCTTTGTGTAAGCTGGATCATGAGGATAGTTTTAGTAGATTTTTTATCCGAAGGAACTTCAACTATCTCTACATCAGTTGGGCCCCATTCACCAACCAAAGTTTTATAATAAAGTTCTTCATCAATTCCCCAGGCCTTTACATTGATACCGACTTGAAACATATTATTTAAATATTCACTTGCATTCTTGATGGGTAATGGCATTCTAATTCTTCTGAGTAAACCCAAAAGTAAATGAAAAATTTTCTTGTGAATGGCACTGATGTCTTCATCTACTTCCAATGACGCTGGAAATATAAGAGTTGGCCAACTTGTGCTCGTAAGTCTTTTAAATACTCGATCATTGTGTTCAATCAATTGTTCAAAAGACTTGAATCCAAGCTCTTTATAATCTATCTCGTACCCATGTTCATCCATAAAGGCATTCTTCAGGACTTTGGCAGTGACTCCAAGGGGGTATTTCTGATTTATAAGAAAACTTTTAATTATCAGAATAAATTCATCAATAAAATCAAAATATACAATACAAGTACATATATTTTATTGTCTTACCTTGAGAATATTTAAAATGGACATTACTAAAGGATGTCGTAGACTACCACGAAGTTTAACATATTTGACAGTTTCAATATCCGTGAGGGGATCAAAAAAGCCGAGATTTAACTTGCCCTTCTTCAAATCCAAATAACCATCGTCGACGACCTCTCCTCGTTTTTCTCTCGCCATATTTTCTTTGATGAACTCATGGAAATTTGAACGAGGTAAAGAATAAGGTTCCACTTTACTTTGAAACATGTTGACACTTTTGTTGGTTGTAGACTCTGACTTTGTCATGTAAAATGATGGTTTTTTAGGTCCCATCAATGTTTCCAGTTGTTCCACCTGAACATCGTCGACTTCCAAGTACAAATCATGAAGTTGTATAATTTCCCCGGCTCTTTTTATCCATCGACAATATTCTCTTTCCAGTGGTTCCTTATATTGACAAAATAATTTTTGGTATTCTGTACAGTTCTTGTTCAAAAGTCCAAATTGTTGATTCAAACTTTGATGAATATTGTCATCCGTCAATACAGACTCCTTGAGGATTTTGGTAGCCACATTAATGAAAATGTTCATGTTTATGTTGTCTTCCGGTCCTTCATAATCAATGGGCTGACTCTTGATGACGTTGGCGATGAATTGAAAAATTTTCCTTTCCTCTGTGTATTTGAGTAACTCCAAATCATTGTTGTAGTTGTAGGGTTCTTCTTTACTCTTTTTAGTGAGTAGATAACAATATTCAACTGATGGAGGATCATTATTAGAATCATCTATCGTGAGACAATATTTTTTATCTCCTTTCATATTCTCCAGACCCAAGGCAGATGCAGTGGTAGCTCTGAACTCCCATTCTCGACGATTTGGATCTTGATTCACAATTCTTTTAACACTACCTCCACCAGCAGTTGAGGAAGAATAAGACGAGAGTGGAACAGAGGAGTCAAGCTCGATCCCCTGAAATATTTTAATGAAACCAAAAATTAAAAACAAATAATAAATAGCAGAGTTTCACCACTATTTAATAAAGACAAACCTCATCAGCCTGATATGTAGCCATGGTGGACAATGTTCCAGTGAAGAAAAATGAAGCACATCTAATTGAATTCACAATAACGATTACTTACAATAATTTTCCATTTTTGAATAATGAAACGGACGAAAAAAGACGAAAAAAAAGAAAATCCCGTTTTTGAAATTACTGGCGGTCAATTTCTTGGATGACATATATAGAGAAAAATGGGTTTCAATGACAAATCTCTCAGCACTGATGACTTGTCAAATTAGTCAACGAATAAACTGAATTTTATTTTTGATTTTATTTTTGAGGCCGTTTTTTTCTTAAAAAATAACTATAACTTATAGTATATAAGAGAGAATGGCGGATGACGTAAGCAAAGCCACTCAGAAACCTGTGACTGTGAGTAAGTCTGAGTTTTTATGAATTTATAATTAAAATATTTGATAAATGCTTTTCTTGTTCAGACACTCGTTTCAAACAGCAGAAACTGTGGTTTATTGAAAATCGTAAGTTAAAAGATACTTAAAATTGAATAAAGCATTTTCAACAACTGACCCACATGTATTTTAGGTGTGTTCGCTGGGACCTATGCTCCAGTGGCCTTTGTCATCAGTATGGTGTTGACTCCAATGGGTCTGGGTCTTTTATTTTTTACTCATGCAGCTCAAGACATAATCATTGACTACACGAATTGTTATCAAGAGGGGAATGTCACAGAGGATAAAATTTTACAAAAGTGTGCAGATATCATCAATCCCACTGACTCTCACAAAACTTGTCAATGTCAATTATTAGAATTTGAAGTCAAAGAAAGTATCAAGGTGTGTTGGATTTATTTTATGTTGAAAAATGTTTTCTGAAAACATCCCATTTGTCTTTATAAATATTTAAAAAAATTTGGCCATGACTTTTTTTCAAGGGAAAAGTCTTATTTTATTTTATTTAATCGTGTAATTTCAACCAATAGGGAAAAGTCTTCATGTATTATGGCCTCTCGAATTTCCACCAAAATCATAGGCGATACTTGGAAAGTCGTGACCTGAATCAACTGAAAGGGGTGGTGAGTACTGCGTACTGCTTAATAAGTCTTGCTAATTGTTAATTAAATTCACAATAATAAAGGGAACTGTTGAAGATCCACTGAAACCGAGCAAGAAATGCGAACCATATGATTATGCTGATAAAGGTTATTACAAATAAATATTGATTAATTGTATACTCTATGTATACTCTACTTATGTCAAATTTAAATGAAATATTTTGGCCATTGTACATTACAGTGACAAAACAAAAAATGTATTTTCCTTGTGGATCTGTGGCCAACTCATTCTTTTCTGATGAGATTCATCTATTGACCAAAGATACGATGGAAATACCCGTCTTACGAAAAGGAATTGCTTGGCAATCAGATAAGCAGTATAGTTTTAAAAATCCATCTTGGTTCAAAGAAGCAGCCAAAGATCCTAATCATAAGGCATAAAAAAAGATTAACTGATAAATATTTCTGTACGTCATTGAATATCTTAATCTTGAAAAATTATTGCATATTGTATCAGGCTTGGACTATATTTGTGAAACCACCAAATTGGAGAAAACATTTATATGAATTGGATCCCACAAACCCCGAAAATAATGGTTTACAAAATGAAGATTTTATTGTCTGGATGAGAACCGCTGCCTTCACAAATTTCAGGTGACTGTAAAATAAATGAAAAAATAAACTTCTTTTCACAATATTGAATATTCGCTACATGATTTTAAATAATTTAATTTAATTCAGAAAATTGTATCGGATTGTGGATCATGAACATGATTGTAGTCAACAAAAAAACCCAAGTCCACTTTGTACTGACAAAAAATTTATGAAAAATCTTCGGAATGGTCTACCAAAAGGAAAGTATTGGCTGAAGATTCTCTACTGTAAGTACAAAATACATGAAAATATTTTCTTTGAATTTAATTATTTGTTCCAATAATAAACAATGCAATGGTGACATTAATTATTTCGTCGTAGCCTTCCCGGTCAAACCATTTCATGGAACAAAGTCAGTCATTAGTAAGTGAATTCCATTTTCCATTTGATGATCCTTTTTAATTCCTGTAAATACTCAACTTTATTTAATTGTTTTAGTATCATCCAACTCGCTAGTCGGGGAAGAAAACTTTTTCCTGGCCTATGTTCACATAGTTGTTGGGATTGTGTGTTTCATCTGTGGCTGTATTTTACTCATCATTCACTATCAGTATGGAAATAGGTATGAATTAATCAATATCCTCATGTTTAATTTGCCTATCTCTCTCTCTCAACACTTGAGATGACATTTGTGCCATTGGCACTCGACAGTTGATTGTTAATTGTAATACTCATGAAATATGTATTACATAATATGTACATGGCTCCCTTTTGATAATTTTGAGTTGAAGCCATTTACCACAAAGTTTTGTTTCTAGTTTTACATGTTCAGTGAACATCATTCACTGACAATACTTAATTGTACCTTTTTGACTATTTATTTTATTTCAAAGTAAAATGAATTTAGTTATGCAACTTGTAAATTAATGAGTCCACTAGGTGATGATGCTTCAGGAAAATGGAAATGAGTGGACTGTATGACTTTTTAATTACGGAGCTTTCAAGAGCACTTTTCCTACCTCTTCTCAGGACGATCCGTTTGAACCAGAAAATTTTGATTTTATTTAGTTATTTTTATATGCTCCTCATGATACAAATTCGTCCTGAACCAAAAGAGCTCTTGAGAGCAATTAAAAAGTTATGCAGTCCCCTCATTTTAGCTATTTTGCTCAAGCATCATCGCCTAGTGGGCTCATTTATTTTACAAGTTACATAAATAACTAAATTGAATTTACCTTTACCAAGTGTTAAATAATTATTTAATGACGTGTGTCAAGGACTTTAAAATTTAAAATCTAATTTAAAGTTTAAATATTAGTTAGAGCTGTCATTGACTCAAGTAACATTTTTTGTAGGAATCTTCTACATACAACTACAACGAGAGGTCAACAAGTGGAATTTGAATTTGACATGAATAAATCGACTGAAGAGACCAAAGAAAAGCAAGGAAGTGAGCGTTCATTGATTGAACCGGAAGGAGGGGATATTACTCTTAATACTAAATTCGGTCTTCAACAGAAAACATCGAATTAGTTCAAATAATTAGTTTTCCATTATTGATTTTTTAAATTTACACTTTGGAATTTCTCTTTATTTTTATTTTATACAATAAAAAAAAAGTTGGTTGACAATGACAACGACCGTGAAAACTTTCTTGGTAATAATGATCATCAACAAAAAATTCCATTTCGTCGTAGTACTCACACATGATGCCAATACATATTGTCACTGAGTCTTGTAATTGCAATTTGTGGTGAATTCTGAAAAGTAAGTTAGAATTTATGGTAATTACTAATTAGTAGTGTGTAAAGCAATTATAAAATTAAAACTAATTAAAATTATTTAATTTACAGTTTAATACATTTGTCCAATTAGAAAAGTAATGAGCAGTACTATCTGTAATTCAATTGAGACGGAGCAACAAGAAAAACAAGACATGGAAAATACAAATACAGAGACAGTCGAGACAGAGTTGGCTGGAGAAATGACCAAAGTTGAGATAAATGAAGACTCTTCAGTTTCTCCAAGGCCTTCAATGAAACCCACAGGAAACACACATAATAACATTTTTGGTGACCCACCCTCCACCAATCAAAAGAGTGGAAAAGTTTATCATATGACATCAGGTATTTTTTTTCCTTTTCTCGTATTTAATTCAATTCAATAAATTTTACTGAAATAAAAATTTTTAAAAAGATATTTTTGGAGTTGGAATGATTATTGATCGAGATGGCCAACATGTTCTTAGTCCCGGAAATCCAGGTAACGGTTCAAATCCAAAGGATGACAACAATGTCCCCACTTCTGAGATTCCTCTTGAGAAAATCAATATCGAGCTAAATGTACGTAAAATTTAATTTTGTACTTTGTCAATCATCTGTGAGTATTACGTCAACCATTAAATTTTTTTTTGGACATGAAGAATGCAGATAACAAGGTCATTGACAACATGCCTCCAGAGGTGAACTCAGCTCCAGAGGTCAAGAACTCAACTAATGGGGGTAATCCTATTATTGGTAATGGTCCTGAAGTAAGTGCAATACAAAAAAAGGACTTTGATGGTGATAATTAAATTGACATTTAATACTGATAAATCAATTTTAATTAGCAGCCATTGGAACCCAAAGAACCCAAAATCAAAAGTCAGAGACGACATTTTCAACAGACTCCAACTGAATCCCTTTGGTAAAAAACAAAAGATTTTTTTCTACTGTCAACTCTTCGTTTTCAACCCAACAAGTTATTAATGTCACACCTACATGTTTTAGAATCAGTCACAAAAAATGTAGAACTTTTTTTAAAAATTGATGCAAAATTATTCAAGTTGTTGAATGAACTCAAAATATCTTTTGTAAAATTTTATGCATCTTTCTAATACAATTATCGTCATTTTAGAGTACAGGATGACAGACCGGAATAGTCTAATAAATTTTAACCCATATTATTGAACAAAATAATTCTAGAGAATATTCAATTGTTGTATCCCATTTATTACTCCAAAAACAATTTGTTATAAAGTAATTAATTTTCATACATAAACATTTAATTCTAACAATGAAAAAGATAACATACATAAATGGTCAATATTATCTACTATTTATGCACAATTAATTTTAATAATTTACATAAATACAGCATTTTGTACTCTTTAAGCTCTGTCTTTTTTAGCACTGCTTAATTTAAGTTACTGAATGCATATTAAATATTTTACTATGTATTTTTGTCAAAATAATTTCTAGTCACGTGATTCATAATCCAACAATAATAAAACGGTCAAACAGGATTACATTTAGTTTAAAATTTAATATATTTTTAAATATTGGCTGGTCCTTGTTTCAAGCTCTGGATAAAAAGTTTACAATTATATTTGACACATCACATATATAAATATAGTAATTCACAACTTAAATTACTTAACAGTCCACAATTAAATTGTTTTTCCGTCGGACGGCATTTTCATTTCTTGCCCTCTCTTCAACTTGAGAATGAAAGAAGGGAGGGGGGAGGGAATCAATGTCAAATAAAATTATCAGTTAAAAAAATAATTAATTGAGTTTTGAGTTTATCTCATTTAAAAAATTAAAATCAACAGTGGGACACGGGGTAAGTTTTCTTATAGCGCTATAACTCCGTTATATTATAAAGACTAGTGTGAATCCTCACAGCTTGTAATTGTAGTTGACTATGTAATTTTCTTAATGGTAAAACATTTTTCTTTTCATAATGTGGTGTATTCTGTCGATTCCATTTGTAGCCTCTCCCCCAAAGAGAAAAGAAAGCTCGTCGAAATTTCACATTGAGAAAGGCATACAAAAGAGGATTAATACAAGAATTGGATGCAGATAATAATTGGGCAATGGGTAAAATTTTTGATAAAACTTCATCCTCCAGAATGGACAATGGAATAGGGATGAGTTTATAGCGTGTAAAAATAGCATAAAGAGGTAGAAAAGACAACATAAAAGCAAAAACCACCACCAATAACATTTTGAGTACATTAACTTTAGCCTTATTATGAATCAACTCAATACGAGATAAATTTGAGTCATTGGGAACCTTTCGTCTCCAAACTCGAATGTAAATTAAAAAGTAACAGATAGAGATGATGGCCAGGGGGAAAATGTAAAAGAGAATTAAATTTACGACAACAAAGTAAATGTTTCCATTGAATCCTGGAGGCCATAATTCAACACAAAATAAATGTTCAGGATGTGTTACGTCAGCTGCTGAAAGGTCAAAGTAGAGGATCCATGGGAGAGCCAATAGGCCAGACCAAATCCAAATCAGTCCAATTATACCACGTGCCCGTTTTTTTGTCATTTGACATCGAAGTGGCGACCAGATCGAGAGAAATCTATTTTTTTTGAAATACATTTCACTTGAAATTTTTTGTAGGATTTTGACCTTGAAAATCTTTGTACTCCCACGCTAAATTTTTTAGTTAATTGTGTCTGTTATACTCACCTCTCGAAAGAAATTATCACAAGAGTGTACACTGAAGCACAGACAGTGACTCCTTGAACGTAGGGTACCTGTACAAAATAAATTTTGACAATAGTTTGTAAATTCCTCATGTCTGACTTGTTATGCATATTTTACATAAATTTGAAATTATGTATACAAAAAAAGTATCAAATTTCTCACCGTTTTACACAAAAATGCGCCCATGACCCAAGCTGGAAGGCAAAATCAACAAGAGAAAATATTATAAAAAAAATAATTCCTTTTCCAAGAACTTTGTGAGAAATTGCTGTTGCTTTTTTTAAAAAATAATATTATTTTTTGGAAAAATGATCAAAGGCACGTAAAGAGGATAATCATGTTACACAGAATCTAGTTATAGAAATAATTGACAATTTTCGAGATAGACGCTTTCAACTACAGAGGTTCAATGGTGTTACATATTATGTATTAGATAAGTCGCTTTATGTACTCAGAAATACATAATATGAACACGAACCACTATCTCTCCCGGGCCTCGATACATCCTCCATTAGCAAGCCTTTTAACTTTCAACTAGACTACAAAATCAGCTTGGCAATCATCTAGAGTTTAGGACTACAGATAGAAAAAAAATTCTATCATTTCTTCATTTAATTTAATTTTCGGACGAATTTTTTCTGGGGGGCCTCAAAAAGGAAAAAAATGAAATATATGGATTGTACAGCAAGTTATATTTGAAACTCTTGGAAAAAGATGCGTCTGTCCAAACTCATTTATTTTATAGACACTTTCACCCTAGAGTAAGAAATCAAAAAAAAAATGAATTCGGGGAAAATCTGGAATCATGTGGGAGGGAGAGATAGTGACAAAAATGCTTTTCTAATGATTTAGTCTCTTTTATTATTCATGAAATAGAGTACAGTGAGTTAAAAAGTTGAAATAGTTTCATGTCTTCTATTTTTAGTTGTTGGGCTACCTCAAAATATTTTCAATTTCATGTAATTTCACCTCAATACTCCCAAAGCTTCCATGACACTACACCTAATCCACTTCACCTAATGGACGTTTCACCTAATGGACGTTTCACCTAATGGACATTGCACCTAATGGACATTACACCTAATAAAGGTAAACGAGAATAATTTGGGTATTTCCTCTCTTCCAACTTGTCTCTACCAAAGACACAAAAGAAGGAACAAAATAATTACACCAGCACA
>JAQIVZ010001602.1:0-30129 GCA_034700945.1 Arrhopalites spinosus
GTCAAAGGGTTCAAAATATTGACATGGCATAAATGAAAAAATTGTTCCAAATATTATTTTAATGACGTCTATATGACGTCTACATGTTTTTCGGATTTTTAAAATGTTAGAGGTCAAGAACAAAGGTCAGTTTTTATGGTGAGATCAGAAGGCTGTCTGTAAGTGAAACACGAGGTCTTTGAATTTTCTACTCAATTAATCATGTACAAAAGGTCAACATCTATCGATCTGAAACTTAAAACATTGAAGAAGGGTCAGGTCAAGAGAATAGACGATGACATAGCGAGGAGCTGTTCTCGGAAAAAATGCCCATTTATTTATTACTTATATTCTTGCCTGTGAAAATCGCAGGCCAGTCCTTATAACCTTTTAATATAAAGTCTCTTTTTACGAATTAATCGTTGTAAAATTAAATATTGGAATAAAAACATTTTGAATACGTGCTTTTTTCAAGGATGATTTTACCCTTGGAAGCTTGAAAGAGAATTCTCAGACTCTAAATGCTTTTGCTCTTTGACAAAAGCGAAATGGAAATGCAATTGTAATTGTCATTTAGAGTTTTTTGAAAAAAATAAGCTCCGCCTTGCTTTTTCACTTCCTCTTTACAATTCCATTTTTCGAAAGAGTAAACCCATTTAAACTTTTTCCATTTGGCAAAAGCGAAATGGAATCCGAAATGGAAATGGAAAGAGAAATGGAACTACTCTAAATCCAGCATAAAAACGTTGAAAAACACTGCTGCTATACTAATAAAGTACTGATGAACACATGCACTGTACAATATGAGATATGAGACAAAAGTCATAAGATTTTATTCTTATTGGTGGAGATGAAAGCAGCAATTTGAAACACTGAAAATTGAAATATCTGACATGTGATTCTAACAGATTGTGGCATGTAGTTAAATGACTTGTCAGGCTGATGTGGTGCAGATTCAGGTTCTAAAATTCATACGCTGTTTTATGAGCCTCTAGTCAAAAAATAATGAGACTCTGACTCTGCTCATGTACGTCCCTCTGTTCCTGCTAAGGACAGAAAATTAGCATAGAACTATGGAAATTCTAATACAAATCCGTGGCAATAAAAAAACCACGACTCGCTAAATACGTAGTAATATAATTACAGTTAATTATAAACTTTATGAACATAATAAATACTCTTCTCTGCCATTTACATCCATGTATGCAAGTTTCCTTTAATTTCTATTTTCTCTTTACAGGAAAACTAATTTATCCCTTCACTGAAATGTGAAATACAACCAACTAGGCATTTGCCATGAAAATAGCTCCAAGATATTTTCACAGTAAAAATGAAAGAAAATTCTTAGTATGTAGACCCATATGATATTTTATGAAAAAAAACCAATCGATGTTATGGTCATCATGCTGAGTTGACTAAAGTGAAAGTACAGGGGTAGGAGTAATTTCAATTATAATGACATAGTGCAGAAATGCTTTTTTTTGAACATCATAATCCATTTAACATACATAGATAAAACTGACGATCATCAACTCTCATTTTTGTTTTGACCACTCACTACCCACTTTACGTCCACCTTCATGTTCATTGCCGAAAGAAAATTGTCTACCTCAGCTTTCCATTCTAATAACTCAAGTGCCTTTCTCAAAAAAACGACAAATGTCCATTTGTGACCTTATCCATTTCCTTTCCTTCCATTTCACTACGAATTATTTTTACTAGTCCCTCATCTGCTAAAGTGAGACAAAAATAATGTTGGTAATTGATTTAGCAAATGTTCATTGCCAATTCTATAGAGAATTATGAGAGTGAATATCGTTTTTTTCGTCATCACAGTGTCTCGTACCAAATATACCTAATGTATTATTGTACGTATATGTACACATTAAATATCCTTATAAGAATACAATATAGGTAGTGTACATAATATAAAATGCCTTTCGTATAAATCTGTACAGTTTGTTTTTTTTGTGATTTCTTTCCAATCTGTAACAATATTTACTGGAGTACGAAGGAATGGACAAGAATATATTATAGTTTCATACATATATAGGAAAGTAAAGGAATTAACAGATTTATCTCACCAATGATGAATGGGCTATGAATGAAGAACGGGGGGGAGGAAGATTCCTCTTTTCATTTCCATTCCTATCAGAACCATCACGAACTTTCATGAGGCTGTCGAAATGGAGTCTTAAAATGAATTTCATGTTAGGCCCATGGTATTTGCTTGAAACCGTTGAAGAATGTGCTCACCTCACGAAGATACTATACAACACCATATTTTATACTACACAACCTCCACGTACATACACAATCTGTAATACAAAATACACCCCCGTTGTTTGATTTTACTGAAGATACTTGGTCAGAAATGAGATAAAGTCTGGGTGTCATAAATCCTCATTTATTTTTTTCTTCTTCCTCAAAAATTTCATCCAATGGTCAGTATTATTATGCTCTCAAACTATAATTACTTATCCTGAGAAATGTATCAACATATCAAATGGACAGAGACTTAGGAAGAACAGCTGCTTGAAATTTTAAATAATGTTTTAGTATTAAATATTTACCTCTTCATAAAATTTCACCAATATCTGTACTGATATTTCAAGATACTGAACTGAAATTTTGCTAAAGTTAATGACCTTTATATTTTACCTTGAAATAGAATTAAGTTGAAAATTAGTTTACATGAAGTAGACCTTTATGTAATACCTATCTCTATTTTATATGTATATTTGTTCCGGTTTAAAATTTCTCAAATTTTCCTGTCAACCACATCTGAAAATATGCCACTTCCTACCAAGATGTAAAATTTAATTTAATGTTATACATCATAAGGTAAATATAGTTTAGGAGATGGCGTGTCTTTCTAAAATTATTCCTTCTGGCTATTTTGTACACGAAATTACTCATATGTCTTTATTTATATTTACAAATGTGTCCACAGTTTACATTACATTTATGTAACAACATGTGTGTATATAGTTCCTACTAGAGACAAAACTTTTCCTACTTAATTATCTTTTCTCCTGAAGCAACTAAATAATACTAGAAATTTTGTTGTGTTGTGTGTGTTATGCCTTTGTTTTACTTGTGAGGGAGCAATTTCAAAATTTGGTCCTCAACTCTTCTCGTACAAGTAGAAAATTCTAAAACATATCAATTGAATGTTTCAACTCATCTGTCTATTACAGATCTTCTCATCCATGTCAACGAATTGAAAATGTATAACTATCCTACATTTCGTCTCAGTCTCTCACTCCCTTGAGGCTAATCTGATGGGTAGATTAATGGACCTGGCAACTTTTATATAACGATATTAAGCCATGTGCAACTTGTCAACAGCTTCTCCATCAATTCATTTACTACAACTACTCTGATTTAGCCCCTCTCTCTCTCTCTCTCTCTCTCTTTTTCCCCTTCCTTTTTTTCCTGACTGTTCAGAAAAACTTACTTTTGTAAATTAAAATCAAGTGCTTACAATGCATTCTACTCCCCTATTTCTATTTTAACCATGACGTAAGACATTTCTTTTTTGTTACAATTACACATACGATTTTCACATTTTAACTCTAAAATAGGTTATCCCACAGACTTGATTTTTTTTTATTATTTGTCAGTAACAAACAAGAACCACACCAATTAAGTTGTCACTTGGTTCATGTTTTAATATTTTATTAGCTCCTGTACAGAGTACATTAGACTGGATATGGTCATTGGTACATTTGATTCCTTTGATGAATTCAAAATTGTATAAAATGACAAATAATAGAGAAAGAGAAAGTACGGAAATTTATTAAACTCTTTCGAGAGACCGCATGTCCATTAATTACAGATATACAGTATTTTCTCTCTTCAAATATAAAATACTAAAAATATAAATTTCCTTTGAAACACTCCATGCTCTTTTATATTTTTTTTAACTATAATCTTTCTTTCAAATGTACAAGAGAGAGACGGCTTTTGTGGTTTTTACATGCGTTTTATGTTTCAAAATCTCATAGATGTGGTTTATTTTTACTTGTGTTGATATTAAATCCATTCTAAAATGTGAGTGTAGCTGTACTTTGACTTAATCTCCAGGTCAAAGCAGGATCATTACTGTAGCTTTTGATGTATAATAATAATAAAAGTATTTATACAAAAGTGACAAAATTTCTAATAATCTGTTTATACGTCAACGGACACAAATAAATTTAATTTATGTATTTTATTTAAAACGCCATTTTTTGAAATGACTAAATAAAAAAAACTGAGAGTCACAAGGTCATTATGCGTGGATTTCTTTGTCATCATATTATTATTTAAAAAATGTGTTTTGTTATTTTATTCTCCAACAAAATAAAATGACTAAATAAATGAGTTTGTCACAACGAATCAGCTCAACTGTCTTTAACACATAGATGTACACAAATATAATAAGATTGTAATAACCATTAAATCTACAAATCAAATCATCATTACAAAACCCATATCCTCCTTTGATGGTTTATTTTGTACCACAAACTAACTTTCTCTTTTTTTAAGAGAAAGTATTGCCATTACATTATGACTTCTGACCAGTAGATTTTCTCTCTCTCTCTCTCTAGTGTACACTAGCCACATGAATTGGAGCAAGTCGCCCTCATTTTGTCAACAAAAATTAGTTTGGACAGCTCGTTTTTTCTTGTCCATACTATTTTTTCCCTTCCACTTCCCTTTTAGGAATAGAATGTCTTGATGTTCAATTTATCCCAGTGTAAGCCTTAAAAAAACGACGACTAGGCTATATGCCACATTGCTAGACTACTATCTCAATCTCAAATGACATTCAGTTTTGTCCTATCAACCTTATGGTTTTTTTCAGTCAAAATATGTCTACCATTCCAAACTTCCAGCTTTCTTTGGGGGAAAGGGGTCTCATAGTTTTGAAAATTGTTGGATAAACTATAATTGGAAAATAAATCCTTTCCTTTTAAATTTCCATAAAAATGGCAACAGTCAAAATTAAATAATGTGCCCTGTCATGTACATAATAAAAGTAATCGAGTTGAAAAATTATTTTAATTAATTTTTTTATAATTAAAATATTTCAAATATTGAATTTTTTATATTTTACAGGAATTCAATTAGTCATTTTCCAATTTTTGCCAACAACACAGCCTACACATTCTTCATTATCTTTTTTGAATTGAAATTGGAGACACAAAAGGCAAAAAATAAGATTTCCGTTTAAATTGATTCATTTGAAAGAAAACAAAAAATTGGTTTGTCATTTATTTTTGTAAAAAAAAGTTTTAATAATAATATGACATATTTCTTGTCATATTCTTCAACTCGTTAAAAGTCAATTGAAACTTTTGTATTGCATTTCAAAATGGATTCTTTTACTTAAATACACAACGTTACTTAACATGATTAATAAGAATGTTCTTGGAAAAAATTGTTTTTAAAATTCTTTGTTGTATTTAAATTGTATTTTATGTATGTCGCCTCTATTCGAGACACCCAATACCATCATATGACTATGACATTGTAAACAATTTGAGCTCAATTTTTATCAAAGTAAAATGCATTCTATATTTTGTATATTAATATTACATTATATAATGTATGTTGTAGAGAAATTAAAAGACTACAAAATCATGTCTGGTAAAACTTTTCTAAAATTTCTAAATTCCTCTTTTCAGTTTTTGGGATGAAGGAAGGAAGATGAACTGTATGAATGATTTGCTCAAAATAATTTTAACGTCTTACGAGTAAAGAGAAATTTTGTAGACAAGTATCTACACAATGAATGGAATTACAAAGTTTTTTAGTCCCCTCTTTTCCACAATCTATATAATTATTTTAGTTTTGAATATTTAAATTAAATTCCAAAACTGCACAAACAAAAACATATTTTTTTTCACAAGTGTACATAAACCTCTTCTCTATACTCACAATATTTTTATTAACATCTCAAAGTCTGACGTATTCATGCACTATGTACATTTTTAGGTAGTTGGGTCCCCTACTTTTCTGGTTTAAATGAGGATTGTCACTCTTTTCATTTGATTTTGTAAATAGAGATAATTTTAGTTTTGTGTAAAAAGTTTTTGAATTGAAAATTGAGCTGGAGAAAATTCTCACAAGAGAGAGAGAGAGTTACAGAAAGTAAAGAAAATAATAATGATTAAAATTTCAAATCCAGAATAATTCTCTCTCTTTCTCTTTGACTCTTTAATAAGATCCCATGTGAGATAGCTGAGTGGGTGTGATTTTAATTTGTTAGCAGATGGTCATTGCAAAAAAATGTAGAAAAGAAAAGACAAAGAAAAATTACAGACAACAGAGCTTGTCAAGGTAGGACAGTGTTTATGATTTAGTACATGATTAAGTACAATCCTTCAAAAAAACATTTTATATAAAACAAAAAAAACTCTCTCTGACATTCCCGTCCCTCCGTGATGGTGGGTCATATATCTAAAAGTGCGAATGTGTGTACAATTGTTTGTAAAATTTCGACTCTTACCAACCAAAATATATAGAAAACACATATTATCTTTACACCAAAAAATTTATTTTGTTGCCGGCTGCATCCTGCCTTGTAAATAGAAAAAGAAGATATAAAAAAGATACTAGGTTTACTCTACAAAAGTATCTCTCTACTTCATCAAAACAAACACACGTGTGTGGGTACGTGTCTACTATTAATGTGTCTCAGTCTTAGTCTTATTCTGATTAAAAAAACATGGAGAGAATGGCTACTCGGTTCCTTCATTTTTCAGGATATTTCAAAGAAGTTTCTTGTCATTTTTGACAATTTTTATTATTCACATGCCACACATCCTCTCTCTCTCTCCCTCCATTTCCAGCTCTCATTCTTCTAAACTGTAAGAAACAGAGAGAGCTCAGTAAAATTGATAGAGTCTCGTCACTGTTTCATCTTCCTCTCTCCTTTTTATCCCTTTCCCGTGTAACTTACCTCAAGGGTAAAAAGGGTTAATATTTTCATACCTCATACCTTACTTTATTTTTATCTTGAAGACAAGAGAAAAAAAGGAAGAAAAAAAAGGGATGAGGAATAAAATATAGCCTATATATACACAGATAGCTTCCAGCCATATATTGAAATAATTTGATCACAAAAAAAAGAGAAAGAGAGTAAGCTCTTATGGGGATCCACAGTGCAGCTGCACTGGGCACAAAATTGATGATTACATAATGTTGATAAAGAGAAGGCCAGAGTTTGGAGGAGGAGGAGGGGGGTAACGTTGTTACTCCATTGATCAGTTTTCTTCAATTTAGCCTCCAAACATATGGCAAAAACAGAGAAGGTAAACGTAAAGGAAGCAAGAGATAGCAAGAGGAATTACCTCAGGAATAAATAATGCTTTACTATGGAGTTATATAAGAAACATAAAAAAAGCTTTCTTAAATGAAAAAGAGAGAGAGAGAAAGTATAAGAGGACAGGATGGAAAGGGAAAGGGACGAATATTTAGAAGAATTATTGAGGAAGTGCTGAATTTGCTTCTTTTTTTCTCTCTCTAACTCTAACTAAAAATGGCACTTGAATTTAGTAACTTTATTCACATTAACTACTTCATCGACCTACATTATTTCTAGTTGGATGTTCCACAGATACTAAGGATAAGATGTGTGTAAAATAACATGGAAAAAAAATATACCAAAATAAGTAAAGTACTAGATTCTAGAATGAAGTCTAAGGCTTCCCTTGCTTTACATGCGCCGACAAGGTGGTAGGCTGAAGCAAACTCGAGAGGGAAACTACCGAATCCATTATAGAATATATATATATCACGGATTTCTCTCAGCTCCTCTCCTCTAGTAACTTAAGGAAGGTTGCTCTGGGA
Organism: Arrhopalites spinosus; assembly: GCA_034700945.1. Classification (NCBI taxonomy): domain Eukaryota; kingdom Metazoa; phylum Arthropoda; class Collembola; order Symphypleona; family Arrhopalitidae; genus Arrhopalites; species Arrhopalites spinosus. The sequence continues at coordinate 7,822 of JAQIVZ010001602.1, forward strand.
GCACGTGCTGGCAGCTCTAGCTTTTTTCTCTCTCTCATTCTCTATCTCTAGTCCAAGTTGGTTACCACTTTTTAACTTCATCCCCCCTCTCTCTTTCTTTTAAATTGTCACTGTAAAAATTTTTTCCCTACTGAAATAATTTGGATATTGAGAATACAGCACAAAATAAAAAAAGTGTTCCACGTGGAAAATAGCAAAAAAATTTTAATTGTCTATTGATACCTTTACGAACCTACAGACTACACAAATAATTCATTCTCAATACCAAAAAAAAAAAATTTGTTATTTTCTCTCTACAGACTAGAGACAGTCTTTGGATATTCTCAAGTTGATTGTGTGTGCATTTTCATGAGAAATTTGAGGGAGTAATTTGAGCCAACCATGTTATTTTATTACTGTACGAGTACAACACATGGTTCTGTTCTCGCTGTGTAAATTTTAACCAGAGTTTCACCAAACTATAAATAATTTTTTTTGGTGTCATAACTGTTATACTGAACATGTTACACATATGTAAGAATATATATTGACATGCATATTGTAGAAAATTGACGTATGATACGTGGATGAATTGCCAGTGTGTTTAGTGTTGATAAAGGAGGAGGAATACAAGGAATAACTAAATCAAGAGAGAATAACTAAAAGAGAGAGAGAGAGAGAAAAAAAAAAGTCAACAAGAACGTAGAAGAAAAAAAATGGTGCTCGACTTGGCAAATGGAACATCTTTCCTTGTCATGTCAAGGCATGTAAAATAGAGTGACACAGAAGTTGTAATTTCTTTTTACATGAAAAAATAAAACATTACTAAGGTGCTGTACACATAGTCTATTGTGGAGAGAGAGAGAGTACGGAAAATAATAGAGAATTTAAAAATATACACTGTACTGTGTACTGTACCCTCCTGACGACGTTGTGAGTACAGAGAAGAAAAAAAACTGTAAAGGTTGTGTTGATGTAGTCTCAAAAGACGGAGACATTGATAAATTTTTAGAGTCAGTCCTTCGACATATAAAACTAATACAAGATATTTAGCAAGTGGTGTTGGTGCCTCTGAAAGCAAGGAATTGGTGCAATTTGCAGTTGAGTTTTCCTTTTGATTGGGCTAGTGGAAAAACGACCATTAAAGTTGAATGTATGTAATTTTGGAAGAAGCCCCATTATATATACATGTACATATATTATATATAATATAGTGCAGTGTGTTTGTGTGGTAAAAAGTTGATAACAAGAAGAAAATTTATTTGTATACATATACACACAAGATTCTTACATGAGAAGAAACCGTTCGAGAGTTTTTCATCTACTCACATTCCGGTAAATGGCCACCTGAGTTTCTAGTTTTATTTTTCCATCCATTTTCTTTGTCTTTACTCTCACTCTCATTTGTTTTTGGGAGAGACTGTTGGGGAAAGGACATAAAAAACCTTGGTTCCAATGAGAATGACATGGGGAGAGAACTCATTTGACTTTCTTTTCCAGATTCTTTTTTTTGGATGTTTGTGTGATCTTAAATCTCCAAAGTTTTTGTCCACAACTTTTACCCATTCTTGTTTTTGTGTTTTTTATTGTCAAAGTAAAACAATTTAATTGTTGTTAACTAAGTAGCTTAATGCAAAAAAATAAATTAATTTTGTATATATAAAACAGTTAAAAAAATATATTTTAGTATTATGGCGAAATTATTAGCCGAGGGCAAATTGTATTAATATTTTTTTTAATATTAGAAAAGTTCTCTACGTTCTTCACAAGGCCATTATTTTCAATATTACTTCATCACATAGAAAATTCTCGGAAAAGATTTATTATTCCATGTACGTCAATCTTAAAAAAACATGCTTTTTTTCAATCTCTAAAATTCGTTGTGGTATATGTAAATTTTTTTCTCCCCACTTTGATAAAGATTTTTTTTACCATAATTTACTTACGCACTTGCCAATATCTCATATTATGTGCTATGTGTTCAGTGTACTCATAGTACAAAAAAAATGAATAAGTGACTAGTCTACCTTATTTATATTTCATGGTATGCATCCATCATAACCACATCACGTCAATGGCAAATCTACCTACTGTCAATTTGTGAATTGTGCACTTTAGCGAAAATTTGTATAATAAGAAGAGAATTTTCCTTTCAAAATATTAAAAAAAATAAAGACTTGGAGATGAATATTTCCTCATACATGTACCTAGACAATTTTTATTGAAATAATAAGTAAAATATCTGTCAATTTTAATTCATTTTTCATGTTATATTTTTCAACCAAAAAAATAATACAAACCACACAATCAAATTCATGTGTGTGTGGGTTTCAATTTCTTACAAAATCCAATTTACAATTGACAAGAGAGAGAGAGAGTCAGATGAAAGGCAGTCACTTTCATTATTTATAATCAATCCTAACAGTCCCATCTAATAGACTAGTTTTCATTGAGAAGACTCAACAAAAGTGGCCAATCTCCAAATTTCCAAGTGGAGAAAGAGAGACACACAAAAAAAGTCACTTTTTTTATCTCCATCCACCGTATCTACTCCTTGTACATATGTTGAAAAAAAGGAGTTGAAAATAAAAAGAAAATGTCATCATATATTACCAAAAATGTTATAGTAAAAAGACAAGTTAACCAGATTTTTTAAAAAATACAGATACAGATTACATATAAAATAGAAGCAGAAACCCAAGAGGAGAGACACAACAATTTCATAGATTTTTTCACAATAAATTATTTCTCTCTATGAATACTCCACTATACCAAGTCCAACACTGGAAAAAAGGGGGAAAAGCAATGCTTTTTGACACAGATTTTGAAGGTAGTGTGTATCTATACATGTGGAATATTTCATCAAAAAGTTTTTTTTGTATAATGTACATTGACTTCTCACCAAACTCTCTCTCTCTCTCTCTTTCTATTCGTGAATTGAAAGATTGATTATGTGTACTAAGAGCATTTCCATTGTTTTGCCATGAAGAGACTTATGGCTTGTCTCACTCTTTGCATTCATTTCCTGACGTCAAGGACATAATAAATTAAGATGAATACGTACATTCTACATGTATACACAGACAACAATGCACAGAGAGAGAGAGACCGTGCCATTTTAGCCTTCACACTGACTGCACGTAATGTGTCATTGTGCCGGGGATATTTTGTGTGTGTGTTGTGGGCAACACAGCGTTAGATTTCATCTGGGCTTTTTCTTTGCCATGCACTTTTCTATTGTATCTCCATATCTGTACTTGTACAGTACAGTAGAAATGGGAGAGGCCATGTGTGGTAGGTGATTAGAGACTAAAAATGAAACTTGTAGATTGTTTCACTTTCCTCATATGTACCTACATAGCTATACACTTACGTGTACCTTTGCCTACATATTGTAGTTTGACAGGAACAGGAAGGAGAGAAAAGTCTAACACGTCACATAAACAATTTCTTTTATTTGTGTGTGTGTGTGCCTGCATGAATGAATGAAAGAATGGCTGCTCTTCTTATGGCCTATTTACCTTGACAATTATGAGAGAAAATAATAGTTTTCTCAAATATTTTATTATGGTAACAAAATGGTTAACAGTTAACACAGACACAATGCACAATGCAATAAGGGTTTTCCCCAGATGGGTTAAATTAGTCTAAATTTTATTTTAAAATATAGTGATTCCCCTGACTAACTAAAAAAGTAGTATAAAATATTAAATTAACTTTTGTAGACGATTATGACTTGACACAAGGAAATAAAGTTTATGAAGACATTTATTAGTTTTTACTCTCGTTTAAATAAACCCTCTACCTGTAATTTTTACGAGGGGATAATAAAATTGTAATAAAATTTCTCAACTTTAACTATGTACATTTTAACATTTGTCATGATACATGTTATGAGAAAATAACTAAATTACCCAAAAAAAGAGAGAGATATTCCCTCCGTGTTGAACATTTTGACAATGAGAATTAAGAAATTTTACTATTTTAACTTGTCGTTGGACATGGACTATATAAAACTAAATTGTACAATAATTTCCTTTCTCTTTTCAACGTTTTCATAACTTTCCTAGAAATTTTAATAGAAAGAGAAAGTCTTTTTCATGTTTTAAACTTGCCCTAGTATGACATGCATGGAATTGACATGCATACATCGTTTTAGAGGGAGGATACCAAAGAGAGAGAGTTGAGAGTTGTTAAAGGATAAAAATAAAGTGCTACTTACTCTCTTGCTTGATGACTATTCCATGCCATGCCCAACCCAGTCTCTCTCGTCATTCTCATTCCCAGCATTTCGGTATAAAATTCCATGCTCTAAATGCCTACTATGCGTATCTCTAAAGACAATGTGAAGGACATAAAGATAGAGAGAGAAAAATTGCATGTACAGAATATAAAAACGAGGATATCTGTAGATAAGGGAAATTGTCATAATCTTAACTTGAGCGTTTTCTCCCCCCCTCCTCCCCATTCATAGTTTGTCTCTCCACTTAAAAAAATTATGCACTAATAATTATTTCAACTTAATAAGATGCCATGGACTAATTTAATGCCAGTGTTGCTTAACTTGTAGACAAGAGAGAGAGAGAAAGTTAAAAAAAAGTTTTGAGGGGAGTTTTACATGATTTTTTTTAAAATGTAGGATATGGCTCATAACACAAATAAAGTGTGTTGTGTAAAGAAGGCATATCTGTAAAGTCTATAAGCCGAGTAGTTTATTTTAGTTTATGTATTATCTACTTTTACTCTCCTTTTCACTGTGTAAAGAACTAAGATGGCTTTTTTCTTTTCATTCATACGAGTACACTATATACCCATAATTGCTTCTCCCCCCTTTTATCATTCCTTGTTTTCGCCTGCCTGTAGAAAAGAGAGAGAGAGAGAAAGTGAGACTAAATGTACACAAGAAAAAAAACAAAGTAGAACATTCTCCATTTGCTTTCACTACTGTCTCTGGCCTCTTCATTTTCGTTAGGTTGTTGCGTAGGAGTGTAATAACGGGTGATTATGTGTCTTGCTGTGAAACAACGGCTTTATTACAATTTTCAAGAGAATATTATAACCCTTCTCTCTCTCTCTCTCTCTCTCTCTCTTGTAAAACATTATGACCATGTGCTGGGCTATTTTGCAATGTTACATATACTCCACCCTCAATTTTTTTCTTCTTCTTATGTTTTCTTTTTGGCTACCCGCTTACACAAGTGTGCTCTCAATCCTCAACAGCCTCTCTCTCTCACTCTCGTGCTTGTGAAAAGTCATTGTATAATAAATTTGTGGTTCATCGACGCTTCCTATCCCACTAATGTACCACTCGATGTTAAAATGAACAAAAACCTTAAACCGTTCCAGTTTCAACCCCTTTAGACACGCACACTCTATCTCTTTCCACTCAAGATCAAAAATTTGAGCCCATTTTCATGTTGAAATTACTCGGGGATTGTGTTGGAGAGAGTGGGAGGGGACTATGAAAGGAAAATTGGAATATTGCGACAGAGAGAGAGAGCATCCAGATTGATGATGGTCATTTTGAATTGACTCTGGAATTTTCCATTGTGTTCTATTACTCTAAACAGATAGTACACTTTCTCTATATGTACAGATAGCCCTACGTACGTAATCTTCAACATATAAAGAGAAGAGTTGTGAGAGTATTTAGTTTGTGTGTGTGTAAAAATCATACAAAATATTTCGGTAAAAATAAGTCGAGGGACTTTCTCTCTCCAGACACGGTCTATGCATTACTTTTTTTTCTCGAGTTTTTTTTCTGAGTTGATATTGAATTTTATTTTTTTTGTTGGGTTTCTATACTTTTTTTTTGAAAAGACGCCATCCTATAACTCTCTTTTTTTGGCTTTTGCTTTTGTGTACGAAAAAAAACTTGAGAAACTTTTAGCGTATGCATATCAATGGTTTCTTATTTTTGTAGTGAGAGAGTGAAGGATAAAAAAAAATTGGTTTGAAAAATAATTTTAATACAAATTTGAAACCAACAACGTGAATGGAATGGAGGGCGTCAAAAAGTTGAATTTTTGTTTACTTTTTTTTATATGTAGCACTGACTTGTTTGTTGAGAGTATCTGTACATATATAAATACACAGGGAAAAAAAGTTGTAACTTGGATCTTGTTTGGTTTTCAAGAGCCTTGAGGCTGAGAGTAATTTTTTTTTTTTAAAAAAAAGTAGTAGTTGTTGTCTGTTCATTAGTTGTCAAAAGCAGGTAGTTGATCCACTTCATTTTGAGATGGTAAACATCTCTCTCTCTCTCTCTCTCTCAGAGTAATTTTGGAGAGTGAAATTTGTTCAAAAAGAGTAATGGGATATTTAAATAAATGCTTCCATCTTGTACATTATTCTTCGGTTGGATGAATTAATTTTACCTTCTTTCTCTTTCTTCCGCCATGTTTCTCTCCATTTTTCTTGAAAAAAAAGAAACACTTGTACAAGTATCCTCAAACAGCCATGGAGAAAGTGAGGCACTATGAGTTTTTTTTTACAATATTCAGAAAAACCATTGGGCTCTAAGCTATCACACACACTCAACTATCCAAACTATTGGATACCGATAGGATCCCTTTGTTTTTTAGAGATAAAAAAAGAGGAAAAGAATACATAGAAAAAGAAGGAGGGGGGACGAGACGCAAATTAATGAACGCCAAAAAGTTTTCCCGGGATGGTAATTATGAGAGAGAGAGAGAGAGAAAAGAAGTAAACTTAGTAATAAAGTACTTTAAAATTTGTAATAATTAACAAGTCAGTGAGGCCCCAATATGTATGCAGTTAGACGTAAATAGCCTTCCTCCTCCTCCAAACAATTAATGACATTGGCACAGAGTTCCTGTATGTACATATACACACGTATGTACTAGTACACACACCAGCTAACCATATTGTACTAGCTAGGCTTAGTCTTGATGGTACTCTACCATATATATCCTTTCATTCTTTTTTTTGTGTATATGGGTCAACTAAAGAGGAGAAAGTATGTTATAGTATTTTATGTATATGGTAAAGTAGTAAATTTTTTTGTCAATGGAATGTGACGGTCTATAAAAAAGGCTTGAGGAAAAGTTTAGAAGGATTAAAATTCCTCCATGAATTTCCCTCCACTTATTCGAGGTTCAATGGGCTTTCACTGTCATCAACTTATACATATAGCAATTTACTTGTGTGTGTCTATGTAATACATAATCAGTAGAGTTTTTTGACTATTTTTGTATGTACCTAAAAATTTGCATCTTCTCTTAGAAAGAGGAGGATGAGCGTCCTTTTTTGACAATCTTGATTCAACTGAAAAGAGAAAGGAGATTGGAATTCTATACATATATTGTACACATGTATAAAAGAGGTCAAAGTGTATACAAGAAGGAGAAAGGAGAAAAGAAAGAAAGCGTTCATGTAGTCAAAAGAGTCAAAAGAGTGTACATATGTATAGGGGAAAAGAGAAAAAAACGGACTAGTGGAGCGAACCCATCCGTTTTCCATTCGTGTTCATAGTCCCCTCCCTGTAGAAGGAGAAAGTTGTTAAGAGATGCTTTCACCATTGAATATGGAGCCGTGTCAACCCAACTCATCTATAACTCTCATCAATCATGAGGTATTGGTCTATCCCTTCATACATATTTTCTATATTAAAGAGGACTGCCAATTGAGGGGGATGGAGAAAATGAGTTGATTCTTTTTTAATATGTAGAAACTATACACAGGAAAAAAAAATTGTCTCAAACAAAAAACGTCGCTCCGCTCCACTTGTCAGGAGAGTAATTAGTAGTGAATAAATAATCAAGTAAATTATTCCACACTTAATTTTTTTTTCGTATCAAAGGTTAACGTCCTCATTAAACATTGTTGACATAAATAGTTCAAGGATACTGTCATTCTTAAGATCGTTTTTTAATCTTCAAATTTAATGTCATTTTTTTAATTCAGTCAATTTGAACATTTTCTTCAAGTGTCTTGATAATCTCTTGATTTTTCTAGAGAATATTTTTAAAATGAATTTTTTAGCTGAATGAACTATTAAATTCTTTTTATTACTCTCCTACCAATTTATAGAGTAAGGTTACCTCAGAATGGAGTTGGATCCACAAATTATTTGAAATGAATTTGAAAAAAGTGGATCAAAATAATTTTTTGTCTATCTCTCCTCCATCCTCTTCTTACAAGAGTCTCGTTGGTTTCTTTTAGAAAAACGTCATGGAATGTGGTCTTCTCTGTCATGATAGTCGTCATCGTATATTTAATCATAAATTTTAACCGTTCTATATGGACGAGCAGATGTATCCAATCCAAAAATAGCAAGGAATTCAATGACCAGAAAGCTTGTAATGAGTTTCAGCTCTCTCTCTCTCTTTTTATTTTTTCCAATCGTTTCCTACAGCCTGGCATGGGCATCCATCGTCGTGTAGAAAATTTATCGTCATATGCTTTTCTACTATATATTTTTCATCTTTCTCTCCTCTTCTCCCTTTTTTTGGTCATGACACCTTGGGCCTTTGGGCACTTTTCTTTTCTTGCTTTTTTGCTAATACATGTGTAGAGACTACTCTCTCGTCTGAGGTTGGTCGCCAGCACTCTTCTCTCATAATTCTTTTTTGGACCAGGTTCATCTCCTCCTTTGTTGAAACGTAACATGTATGAGTGTTTATGACTTAGAATTCTACGGCTTTTTACAATCCCCGCGCACTCCTCAGTCTATATAGACACTTAAAGTATATAAATATATATAGACATTTGGCCTACCTTTTTGCCTTGGATATTATTAAAAACGTGGCATCCAAACCCTCTCTCTCTCTCATCCTTCCATGCCTTCCTTAGTCTATATAGGTATCTCAACTCTCACAAAATAGATGCCATTGAATTCAAGTCATGCAGCACGAATGGATTTCACTCATCTTTTCATCTCCTCTATCGTCCTCTCGTCACAGTGCGTTGCATTGGAAGGTTTTTCTTCTCTCTGTCTCTCTCGTCATCCTTTTGTCTACATTGGTTCATGGTGTCCAGGAGAATCCTAAGAAGTTTTTTTTTATCAAAAGGAATTTAGGATTAATTTTACTTTCTTCCTCAAAATCGTCATCATGAGATTCTAGAACTCAAGTAATTAGCTAAAATTATCCTTTGGTACAATACACAATTCAGTCTCCCCACCATTAAATTCCATGCAAAAAAAAATCTTAATGGGGGATTGAGCTCACCCAAGAAAAAAGAATGAGGTGGAATGTCGTCAAATTACAGTTCAGTTGTACACAATTCTATAGCCCTTCCTTTGCCTTCCCACTCCATTTTCAACGACAGGGACAAGCTTAAGAGCAAATTGATGTGGTAATAATAATAATTCTAGACAAGAGTACGGGATTTCCACATTTTTGATTCTTCAAAGAGAATTTCACCGACATATTTGTCTTGACTAATACATATACATATATGTACATACATAAGTATTGTACAGTACAATTCATTCCATTAAAGAAAACTCTCCTCTCATGTTCCTTTTTTCACGAGTGATAAATTCGACTGGATTTCCGTCCTTGGCGTTCCCTTCTTTTTTTTCAAAAAATTCTTGGAAAGTTAGAGACAGAGAGGGTGAAGAAATGTTTGACGGAAGGAAGAGAGAAAAAAATGGAGTTGTACACAGTACAAGGAAATGGGATGGAAGAGTTGTACTTTACACAGCACAAGACATTTGATTCTTGTTCCTCTTCTTGGAAAAAAAGCTAAATGAGAATGCAGAGGAAGGATTGTATGAATTATAGACTAAACTAAAACGACTGATTAGTTCCTTAATGATGACTCTTCCTCTTTTTTTCTCACAAATGGACTTTCTTTTCCTATTATGAAGACAATGTCACATCACATGGAGAAATGGGGGGGGATGAGATGTAACATGAAATTCCTTGGTGGCAAAACAGACAATGTTGAGAAAAGAGTGTAAGAGTAAGAGCAATAAAAAAGAGAGAAAGCAACATGCCTTTAATGAAATTCGCTCATAATGTAGAAAATAATTTGGAACAAGAGTTTTCCTCACCAATCCCTTGTGTATGTCAAGAGCGTCAGAAAATTGCGTGTGAAATTGTGTGTTTGTATATGTATGGATACTATATAAGTATAAAGTATATGGTTAAACATGTGCATAGGTATGTATTACACAATTCCATTTCATGTTTTCTACCAATCCCCCTCATTTTCTCTTCTTTCTTGTCTCATTTCATCTCTTCTTTCTCTTTTTGGGTTCCTAACAGTTTTTGGTGATGGTGGGCTTGTAATATATTCTGGTGGTTTGATCACTCTTTAAATCCCCTTTCTCTCTCTCTCTCTCTTTTCATTTTGTGAACGATAACGTTAAAGCTAAAGATTCTCACAAATTCAGTTAGCTTCCTTCCCCTTATTTTTAATGGGACTATTTATATACACGTTGTACATTCCCCGTGGCTAAAGAGACTTGGCAATTTTGTCTAATCACACTCAATTATCCCTTCCCTTTTCTTCAATTCTCTACTATTTACTGATATTGTCAACTCTTCAATTGAATTATCTTAGTCATTTCTTTGACACCAAATAAAATTCAAAACTTTTTTAACAAAAAATTCTCAGATGACAGTGACAGTGAGATTTTTTTGGTAGAGTTTTGTTTAAAGTTTTCGTAACTTGCAAATATTTTTTAATTTAGTTTTAAAAGAAAGTAGAGAAAGAGAGAGAGAAAGTAAATGTGGAGGAGAGGGAGGAGAAAGGGATGGATTCTTTTGGCTAAAATAAATATAAAAAAAGATCCCCTTGCTTTCCATATGGACAAAGAGGAAATGGATCCTGTCACTTGAGTAGACAAACTTTTCTCGTCTCTCTCGTCTTATAAAGACTTTGGCCTTGGTTTTGTACAGGAGAGGAGAGGAGAGAGAATGATGGTAGGGACTTAATACTGAGTTTATATAATATTGAACTTACCTTCTAATCATACATATATACATGCTTTGAATATGTACATAAAGTTGTATCCATATCTCCATCCCGTACTTAAAAAGTCTCAACATTGTAAATTCAAAAACGGCCTTATTTATGCAGCACCATGTGGACCCTCTCGTTCTATAACTGGAGAACTTTGACACAATCTGGTAAAGATCGTATTACAAATGTTAGTCTCTCTCTCTCTCTCTTGCTTCATCTCCACCTCCACGTATTTAACTTGACTAGACATTCACACCCACATTGGGACATTGGGGACCATTAAAAGGAATGATTCCTATTTTTTTTTCATCCTTGAGATTCTTATTGCACACTACTTGGAATTTTAAATGTAGGTTTATTTCAAACAAAACAAAAAGTTTTTTTTTGTCATGATAGAACCCATACAATCTACACCAATGTACATTTACATTTGTGTGTGTACACGTACATACAAAAAATAAAATGGGCACACTCTATTGTTTTTCTCATCTCTTGCCTATATTATTTATTTTGTACTAATGAACTTTTTCATTTTCAACTTAACTTACGAGTTTCAGTACTCTATTTACATGCATACATATATGTACATCATAGTAAGTATAGCACTTTCTCTCAAATTTCTTTGCTCACTCAAGCCTAAAGTTAATGAAAAGTTTAACCTGTCAAAATCAAAAATGAATAATATAATGCATATTTTCTCCCCTTGACTTGCTTTATTGTATTAAAATATATTATGTACATATTATGCTAAAAATAAGAATATTTAGTTTATAATAATTTCCTCATTTACAGAGAAAGCCCAAAAATGTATAACATACCTTTTGTAATAATCTTTTTTCGTAAATTTACATAATAATAATCTATATATTTTCTGTGTCAAGTACACAGGATCTGAGTGACGTCAGAGATTTTCAGCTTGTTTTTTTCCTATAAAATTTACAATATTACAAGACAAAATTGTACGTATATATAGCTACAGCTATGATATGACAAGTTTTTTTTGAATTTTTGAAGGTTTCAACTTTTTGAAAAAAAAACTTGCAAATTTCTAATTTTAAATCTTCAACTTTCTCCATAATATTTTACAAAGAAAGTGAAAGGGAGAAATTCATAAACTTAAAGTAAACGAAACTTGTTAAAGGGGGGAGTCTCATCGTCAGTTGAGACAAAATCTTTTTTTCTCGAGTCACACATGCATGTCAAGAGAGAGAGAGAGACAAGTCATCTGTAAATGAAAGTGACTCTTCATTTTTTAAAGAAATATATTTCACTTTGGAGTATCTGTAAAACGAATAAGATAAAAAAAAGTGAAAGAAGGAGGGGGGAAGATTCAATGAGTCAAAAAAGGCACACAGAATTGCCATTAGCCCTGTTCACATTTCCTTCTTTTTTTTATTGAACTTTACTCACCATGTGGAATAAGTAGTGGAAATGCAAGCAAGAAGGTGTTAGAGCTTTAGCTTACAAGTTCAGGCTTATCCCTTATCTTTCTCCCTAGCAACTCTCTCTCTCTCTCTGGCTACAAAGGCTAGAATTGTAGGATTTGGAGGATGTGAAGCTTGTAGAGCTGTGATAATAGAGTTATTTTCTTGCATGAGATGAATGAGGAAAAACAGAGTAAATCAATATCAAGAGAGCAAATGTAGAGAATCAAAAAAAAAGAAACTATTGCACTTACATAGTGTGGAGCAGAACAGTGGAAATAAAAGCACTCGTATTTTCTCTATCTCTCACTTTCCTTCCTTCTTTTTGTGCATGAGTAACTAGATTTACGTTGACGGTTCTTGTACATGGATTCAGGGGAATTCTTTCAGGCTTAATTTCCATACACACAGGGAACTGAATTGTACAAGGGAAGACGGAGAAAAAAGAGAAAGAATGTAAAAAAAGAGAAAGTCTGTTGAGGAAACGAACGAGGCCAAAAAAAAATAAAATATATGTATGGTCTAGTGTTATACCAAATGGTACACTAAATCCCAAGCTATTCCCCACTTCCACTTTTGCTTTCCCATTTTTTTACAGTTAGAACCTTTCTCTCTCTCTCCACAGCTCCTCATATTAGAGATAATATGAGGCTCGTTCTGTCTAGTCTCTAGTGAGACCTGGGCATGAAATGGAGGATTGTCTGTAGTCCGTAGTCCGTGATTATTTTTCTCTTTTTGTGAGTGAAATTCCTTACTTTGTGTTTCTCTCCTCTATCATTCTCATAAATCATGAATACTTTACTACACCTTCATCTTTGTGAATGGTTAACACAAAAAAAATATAAAAGAATCTCTAAAATAGCTTTCCAAATTCTTTCCTCGTCCACCTGACACTCACTAAAAAAATGTTAACTTTATTTTTTTTTCTTCAAAGTAAGACATTAAATAAGGATTTTTTCTATTTTTCTATGCATAATTATGCAGCTGGAAACAACTCTTTAAAAAAATAATATGAATTTTGACATTATATTTTATATTCCGTCTACTAGAAGAAGAAGAAAAAAATAAAATAGGGGAGGCAAAATATATTTTATTGCCGCTTTGTTTTAAACAATTGACTACTAAAAGTGTACAATTGTATTGAGAGAGAGAGAGAGAAAGTCAAAGGTATGGAGGGTGGAATGGGAAAAGTGTTGAAAATGATGAAGAAAATTATAATATTGAGCTAGAGAGGACACAAGGGAGAGGATGAAAGAGACAGAGAGAGAGAGAGAGAGAGAGAGAGAGAGAAAATAGAAAAGGGAGAGGAGTATGACAGTCCAGAGTGCATCCAGAAAATTTAATATACAATTTTGTCAAATGCATACTCGTAGATGAGATAGACATTATTAGATGATGCTTGTGCTCACTTTCTAACATGAGTCTCTCTCTAGGGATGTAAAGCTCTACCCCCATTTTACGTTTTATAGACTAAAAACTACTTGCTTTTGAAATACAAATGAGTCTCTGCTTTGTTCCCATTCACCACACTCCACCTCATATCTCCTTCCTTCTCCTTCTCTTTATTCACTCAGACTCACCATAGATAATTACACAGGACGACTATCTCACTTAGAAAGTTATTCTGAACGATGATCAATGTCCCTTTTCTTCTCCTTCCCTTCTTTCTTTTAATACTGTCACAGTGGAGCTTTCACAATGGTTTTTACCCCTCAGCCTTTACTTGTAACTTGACATGCCCGTCACATGTAAAAATGAAAGTGGAGAAAGTATTTTTTCCCCCATGGTCTTACAGGTTTATGGAATAAAAGTGATTTTTCATAATTTCATAATAAGTCGAGTATTTTATATTTTCTTTAAAAGATCAAAACATTACTTTGATGTTCATGCAGGACATGCAGCTAGGCGGGCTGCAGTTAAATGAGTTTGAGCTTTTTTTTTAAATCTGAAAAAGATTCTCTCCTGAAAAAGAGCCACCATTTTCTCATCATACATGTTATATTACACGTTTCACCCACCAAAAAAATGTGTGATGTAGAGAGTCAAGTGAGTTAAGCTTCTTTTTTTTACAAAGTTAAGTTTCAAGCTTGGGAAATTGGCAGTTTCGCTCTCTAGTTTTTACAGGAGGACGGTTGAGTAAGCATAAAGGGACAGGTCTTGATGATGAAAAGTAAAGCACCCCATCTTTAACACGTTCTAGCATTATTCTTATCATTCAAAAATATCTAAAAAGTTGCCAACTTTTCATCCTTTTTTTTCTCCTTATACAGACATCCATTTCCACTTCATCCCTCCATAGGCGTTATACGTTATGTACATACGGAGGAGTAATATCCAGGTAGATATCACTATTACTATCATATGCCATTTTGCCGGTTTGAAAGTTTGGAGAAATTTTCTTCATTTTCTAGAAAACTGTTTTGACATTTCAAACTAAGACTGGAGACTAAATACATTATATCAACTGTAACCGTAACCCTTTCCTCTTTTCTTTATCAATAATAGTTTTAATATAATTTTTTTACCTTATTGAATTTATACATGTTGAAAAGTTTTTCCCAAAAAAATTCTTGAGTCTTAAGTGAACATTGACATGTAGATTTGATGGATTGAATTTTATTATTTTTAGTATTAAATTTGAAAAAAAGATGAGAAGGACAAAAAAAATATTTATTTATTTACGCAATGAATTTCCATACATGTACATAACACATAAATATATTTTCAAATATTTCATGTCTCCTCATGCTGGCATGGGATGTGAGTGACGGGAGGAGTAAGAATGGAGACAAATTTCCAATTTTAAGCTTTTATCCTATGCATCATTGAATATTTTTTACTTGACTTTCTCTTTTCTTTATTTTTCTTCTTGGAGGCTGAGTCAACATTAAATTTTGTCCTTGTTGACATTTCCCCGTATTTTTTTAATATTACTTAGTAATTTGTGCAAGACTTGCAATTTATTTTGTGTACGAAACAAATTAAGGAAAGATATGGAGTGGAGGAGAAAATAAATTCAAGGTTAAAAGTTGAATTTGTCTTGAAAATATAAAATAATTTGATTTCAATTCTACATTCAAGCTTTCTCTCTCTCTCTCTCTTTTACAGAGAGAGAGAGAGAGAAAGTACAAGGGGGGTCATTCATATCCCTCCAATTGAATTACTGAATCAATATTTTTTTTGAATAAAGATCTTCTTTATTGTAGTGTAGTCCCCCGTATAAAAATACTTTGTCTTTGTCTCACACTCACTAAAATTTATGTCGAGAGAGAATTGTTCCATCTCTATCTCCATCTCCATTCAACCATGAGGAGGAGGGACTAGAGAAAAGAGAAAGTGTCCGTAATATAGAATTGATACAAGAAAGATCTTGATATTGGCCAAGTCTCCCCCAAAATTTTTCACTAAATCTCACTCTCACGACGCTATAAAACATTTAACCACGAGCAAAAGACCTCCAAGGCAAGAGAGAGGAAGAGAGGAGACAAGTAAGAGAAGGAGAAAATAGTAGGAGAAAGTAGATAGAAGAAAAAAAAGTTTGTGTGCACTTTTTTTCTTCTCTTTGGTCTTCTTCCTCTCTTTTTTTTCTAGCTAAATTTGGACGACGGTGGAGAGTTAAGCCTTTGGTACTTTAGTTGAAATAATTTGCGCTGTCTGTATAGTCATACATACACTGATATATATATATCTTTTTCCTATCCCTATGGCTCAGCTGAATCCTTTTCAATTTGAGAGAAAGAAAGAGAGGAAGATCCAAAGCAGACATTTTGAAGAGAAAGAGAGAAAACAGCTTAAGCCTTTTCAAGGCATTGGCCTTTCATACTATAGATTCACCTTTCCGATTCAACCAACTTGTTGTAACGTTGGTTCTCTTGGTTATACGAGACGGATTTTGCAAATCTTTACTTTTTTTTGTCCCAAATAGACAGGATAGTGAAAGAGAAGAAAGTAATCAAATCATACACAGAAATTTGACCGACCCCCCCTCTCTCTTTCTTTTCCCTCATCAATAAAAATACAAAAGAGAGAGGGAGAGAAAGCTATTGATGGGAGGAATTGATCAATAAAATCATATCAAGTTAATCTTTTATTCTTTATTATGAGCACACATGAATTCAATCTCATTCATCTAAATTTCTTTTTGATAGCCCGCCCAGTCCTCAGTCTCTTTATATGCATTACCATTACCTACTTTTATATTGTAATTCTTTATAAAATAAACAGAGGTCCAAAAAGAGAAAGCTCCTCAAGTTTTGTTGTTATCTATCTCAGTTCTTTTAATTTATTAGAGAGTAAGTTGATCTCTTTAGTACTCGTAATTGAGCCATAATTACAATCATGTTTGGGTACCCCTCATTCATAATAAAAGAGAAACAACAAAAAGTTAAGCGTGGGTGGTCTACTAAATTACCTGGCCTGTCAAATTTTGTGTGGAAAGTTTTAACCTGTCTAATTAAATTTTAAACGGTGGAGGAGGGAGGGGAGGAGGAGAAGGTCAGTAATAAAGAGAAAAACTTGTTTGTTTTCCTATGAGACCCATTTTTTTGTCCATTTTCTCTCTTTCTCTCTCTCTATATTGTACACACAAAAAGTACTACAACTAGTGGAGGGATATAGAGCCAACATAAATAAAACTTTGAGAGTGACGCTGTATGAATAATACGTCAAGTTTGTAAACAGTTGGCTGGTAAATCTCTATACACTTCCACTCTCTCTCCCTGCCCATCATATGATTCTCTGGGTTCTGGGTGGAGTTGATAGGAGAGAGAAAACTCTCAGTATTTACACTGAAAAAAGGGAAAGGAGAGAAACGAAACAGTTGGGAGAGTTTATAATATAAGATGCGGGTTTTAGTTTTCCTGGTGCAGGAGGTGACAGGTGCAATAGGGTGAGGAGTAGAGCCTAATCGTAAATGTACACACTTGTGTTCTCTGTCCTCTCTATCTTTCCTATCCACCACACACTCTTTTTTTTACCTCCAACCTCGTGTATATTTCATACACTTTTTCTTTCTCCACAAATACACAATGTTCTTTTAAGGGATTTTCCTTGGTTTGGGGCTGACTACAGTATATTTGTAGACACACATTACATATAAATAATATGGTAGAATGTATACCCAAAGTTTAATCTTGTCCATCCTTCTCTCTCTCTCTCTCTCTTCTTTTCGCCAATGTTATTCTCTATGTACACAAAATATCTCCCTTTAATTTTACGCAACTAAGCAAACTGTCTGAAATTGTTTGTTTGTCTTTCTTTTTTTCCACGAATGACAGACAGCCCACATATGAAGAGGTGCGTTTGGGTGTAATGAACGTGCACTATTTTGTGAGATGTGTTGTCAGTGTTGCCCCCAGAGATTTTTATTTATTTTTTTAAAAAAGTTTCATTTTCCCACAATTTTCATAAAAAATTAGTCCCACCTCACTCAAGGGTAGTTGAGGTACCTGTATTTTATGCTCATGTTGCAATAATAGAAAGATTAAGTAAAAAAATAAATAAATTGACAAAATGTTTTTTGCACAACTAAATTAAACAGGTAAAATTAAATTTCAATTGTGTACTAAAATTAGTACACAAGTGTGGGTGTCACCATGCAAAATGATTCAATGTTCATTCATTTCAATCTTTGCGGTTATATTTTTAGTATTGAAATTAATTTTTTGTAAAGAATAAAAATGGATTTTTTCTCAAAAAAAATTATAAAATTTATTGTTAGACTTTTACATAAAAGAAAAAATTGTTATTAAAATAGTGGATACAAATTTATACATTATTTTCCTCTATTTTTGAAACAACGTCCTCATCTTTACTCTTTACAGAGTAAGAGACTTTTTGTGTACAAAAGTTTTTTTTTATAAATTGAACCAATAGTAAGTTTCATGCATAGAAAATTGAGGAAGACGAGAGAGAGAGAGGAAAAATGGAAGAGGCAGAAGCAGAGGCAGGAAAATATTTACATGGCCATCAGAATGAAGATGAGAGACGGAATCTTGTTGAAGAACGGTTTTCTGTTTTCATGTGATATACGATATATAAAAAAAGAAAGAAAAAAGAAAAACATGAACTGAAACTCCACTCAGCTCAAGGTCTTTAATGGATACAAGTAAAAATAGAGAATTTTAGTTGATATCTCTCCGTCTTTATTTAATTACAGTTGAGTCATAGAGAGAGAAATGTTTTGAGAATGAGAAGCACTCAATTTTTTTTCTCTTTTTTTGTTCTTCTCTCTATAAAAGGCAGGTACATATCAGTACATAGCTACTGCCCACCTCTTGTCTCCTGATGTTCTCAATGTTTGTCTACGAGTATTTTATTTGTTTGCATGCCATGCTATCCCCTGTCATGTGGTGAAAGCTACACTTGTGACTTTTTCTAATGTAAAAAACTTAACTTTAATTTATATTTTACCTTTATCTCTCTCTTTACGACCAACTTGAGAGCCATACAAAGCAAGGCAAAGGCAAGGTTGAGATGAAGAACGGATTTTTTCATTGAAACTCCCCAAAATAGTGGGAAGATGTGGAGCCATTTCTAATGTGGGAACATGAACTCGTGTTTTTATTTGAGAGCTCAATGAAGTAGATGCTAAGACTGTCATGTCTTTATTATGGATATCAAAACCACTTTAGACTCAACGACCTATTTACGATTCCCATATATCAATAGTCCATGTTACAGTCATTTGGTGAAGAAAAGGACATTGAAAAGCAATCAAAATGGTATTATTCTGACCTTTTAAATTTATTACCTTCATCAAAATTGTCATTTCACCACCCAACTGACTTCATCCTCAACCTCCACCGCCTCCACAGAGGATTTGAAATAGCGTGATTTTTCTAAACTTTAAAAAATATTTTATTGACCCAAAGTCCTAAAATGTATGGTCAAATTGTTTTTTTTAAAGTCTTCGCATACTTTCTCTTCATTTTGTTTCTACTTTCACTGGCTTTGGCTTTACTTGAAAATTGGATGAATCATAAAATATTCTAGTTTTTTTTGACATAAAAAGAAAGAAAGTCTTGCTCTTTTTTTTGAAGTCCAGTTTGATGTCCAAAACCACAAATGTAAGTGTTGAGGGTGCGTCGATCAATCATTTATCTAATCATGTGTCTCAAATACATTTTCTCGTCCTCTCTTTTCTTGTCTGAAAGCCTTTTTTCTCCCTTTCTTTCTCTCTGGTATTTATCAGGTACTCTGTGTTATTGTACCACCCAATGCAATGTATGTACAGTACTTTCACCCATTCTCTTTCTCTTTGGTTCAACTTCCTGTACGAGCTTGGAGCTCGACAAACTTTTTTTTTCTCTTTTCTCACATCTTTTCCTCTTCCGTTATTAATGGACATCTACATAGTTTTTTTCTTCTTCTTTCTTTCTTTATATAGACGTATGGCTTTCTTACTTTTATCAAATTATTATAAGCTGCATCTGTCCCATGTACAGATATGTATGTCCCTCAATGTATCTTTGTATTGTACATATTTTTTGTTGTATCCTTCCTATAAAAGAAACTGAATTTCACAACTTTGTCTAGACTGTCCTTTCCGTCGTGTGAAGGGAGGGAAATGGAAGGGTGTTTTGGTGGTGTTGGATGGAAGGCTTCAAGAAATCACATCTTTCCATTAGGCCCGTCCATTCTTTATACCGTTGAGCAACTTATTTTCACTTTTTAACTTTCACATTCTCCCTTTTAGTTTTCTCCTCGCTTTTGCTCCCTTGAATATGAGTTTTTTTTCCTGTGAAGATAAGAAATCTTTTTTTTTTGTCTAGGGAAATATCTGTAGGTATATAATTTACGTAGTTTACACAATTTTTTTCTCTCCTTTCTAAATGCAAAAGGTGAAAGTATAGACAATTTAATATAAATATATACACATGAAGCCATATCTTTATGAACCATCACCATCATAAAGAGAATGAGAGAGCCGTCCCTTGATTCCCAGTGAATTATACAAGTTTTTGTGAAAAGACAAGAAAGACAAGAGTTGGAAAAGACAAATTTGCTTTGTTTCTTTTTTGCTATGCTAAAGGAATCGTTAATTCACCACCCCGAGAATTTTCTCAAAGTAGCGCAAATACATAATGGAAACATCATGTTGAGCTCCTACTTGGTATCCTACCAAGGGAAAATCCTGTAATCCTAAACTTTGAGCTCCATTTTTTTCCTTTCTTTTTTCCTTTTCTCTATTTTTTGACTTTTCATGACAACAAAAGAAAATATATACTCTAATCTACGAGTATTTAATCTATTTTGTATGGCACGAAAGAGACAGAAAGTTGGAAGTCTGTCTGGAATAAAAAAAAATTTACCTGTGATTGTCAGAAAGAAGCTTGATGTGGATGCACTTTCATTTCTTAGTTGAATATTAGTATTGTCATTTTTTGGAAAGCTTTTTTAATATAAAATATTAATACATATATTATTATTATATAAAATATTGGAATATTATTTCCAAAAAAATAATAGCGAGAATCCTTTTGGCAATATTTTTGTTTAATATTTTTTTGTACAATAATACTCCGAAATACTCGTATTTATATTAAATAGGTAATGCAAAAATAATGCAAAAAAATATTGCAAGTTTTAGTAATTGCCGTTCCTTCAACAAAGTCAGTTGAGGCTTTCATAAATCTCACTTTCTCCACTTGAGAGTTGAAAAAAGTGAAAGTTAAGCTGGTTCAATATTTTGTACTATTATATTTTAAAATGTATACTCTTTTTTTATATAAGCGAAACATGAGTGAGACAAGTTTATTGTTTTACGAGGAAATCATGAAAAAAAAACTTTCTCTTATACAGGACGTGGCAATGCTCCCTACAGCGTAGGTTGTAGAATTGGGATAAATGTTTAGGATCAAGTTTTATTATTATGTAGTCACATTACATATGTGCTTGTGTTTTGAAACCTTGAGCTATTTTTGATGAAAAGTTTACCAAGAATTACTTTACTGTAAAAGATACAATTATTTCATGTCATGATGAACAAGGATGCCCCTGGGATTGAAAATCGAATGTTCTCAACTAAAAATGCATTCAACATCCCCTCCCCCCTTTTTATTACTCTGCCTCTTAATAATCTGCCCACATTCCAGTTTTCCTTCTTTTCTCCTACAAAAAAAATTGTTTCCTGTTGTTGAACAATTCGTACACGTAGGCGTGTAAAAGTGTAAATGTACAGTCTGTACTTGCCTTGTTAGCCATCGATTAAATGGAGAACCAAGAAAAATTACTTTTAGAGAACAAAAGTCTTCCCTTTATTTCCTCATAGCATCCCATCCATAATAATATTTATATATATGTAATATTTAATTCCATTTGAAATAATGGCAGAGAAAAATATAAAAATAAAATACAATTAATTCTACAATAATAACAACAAATTGCACAAATGAAACGTGTTCAATTCCTGTTTTTTTTGTAGCTAAAAAAAGGTGATGAAATTCCTAAAGATATTTTTGTATTTGTATTTGTATTGATTTATTCAACTGCCAAATTTGTTCATCATACTTTAGTACAATGTTTTTCGACAAAGGACAGCATAATCTGCTTAGTTCTAATTTAATGAATAAAATAATAAAAAAAAGGATAAAAACAAAGTAATTCACAGTCAAGAAAAAAAACAATCAAGAATAAAACCAAAATTAAGTTTTTTCTCATCTTGACAAAATATTTAGCCACTTTCTCTTTATACAATTTCAAACCTATAGATAAGTTACGTAGATCATTAGGCAGGGAATTCCAGACAGTGGCCAATCAATATTGAACACTAAATTTAAATGTAGAAGAATTTGGTTTTGAAATTTCAACTTTGTTGATGAATCTGGGCGAGTAACCACTGAAGTTAAATATTGAACACTGATCATCAATTTTTAGTGACTTGAAAGTTTGGATAACACTATAGTAATTTACTCTCTCAATAATAGTTAAGAAGTTAGTTTTTTGGAGCACCTTATTCATTAGATTTTTAGGA
>JAQIVZ010001603.1:0-30127 GCA_034700945.1 Arrhopalites spinosus
ATATGGGAATTACCAGAAATCGGTACATTGCAAACAAGGGGGTCCTGGCATGGGAAATTTCCGGGAAAAGGCTTCATCTCGCCTCTACATTCTACTTGCTCTGTGATTCTAAACATCCATTTTTTCAAAATTCTTTATAAAGTAAAACCGAAATTCGAAACTGAATTTATCTATAGGAACAATTTAATTTTTAAAAAATTAGTCATTTTGGACACAATAAGAGGAGTGGGTGGAATCATAATTAAAGTTCAAGGACTTTAATCAATAAGATAATGAAATGACAGCTGGCCGTATTCAAAGCATATTTTGAGCTTGTCTCAAGGAGGAGATTAAATATGGGCCACTTACTGTATAATTTAATAGGTTGGGGAATTGGTTTATTTACTCAAAGTATTATTCTATTATTATTCTCATTCTCAACTCAACTTCCAAGTTGACAAGCTGCTGACTTCTCTAGAAAAAGAAAGCAAAAAATGGCCCTTCACCCTCTCGATCCCCTTACAAGAGAAGAAATAGAGACAACTTGTGAACTAATCAAAGAGCATTTTAAAAATGAAGAATTAATTTTTAATTCTATCACAAGACTAGAACCCCCAAAAGCCCTTCTATTTCCTCAACTCACAATTGAGAACGAAGGAGGGACTCCTAATTTCAGTGGAATTGATAGAAAGTCATTTACTATCATTATTGTTAAGGGGAGTGGACATGTCTTTGAAATTATTGTCAATCTTAAACTGGTAAGTATTGAGTCCCTCAATCAAGCTCCACTGGGAAGTCAACCAACTTTTACACCAGATGAGTGTGTTCTATTGGAAAAATTGACCTTGGAGAATCCAACCGTCCAAGAAAGATGTCGAGCTTTGGGTTATCCTGACATGAGCTTTGTAGTGGCTGACCCTTGGTATGATATTATTTTTGACATTTAAATGAGGAATTAGCGTATTCACGCGATGTATTTATTTTTTGGATAGGCCATTTGGATATTTTGGAGAGGAGCCGGGTTTTGAGAATCGTCGAATTGCTCAAATGTTTATGTACACCAAGCAATTCCCTCAAGACAATCACTACGCCCATCCCATGAACTTTGTTCCCAGTAATTTAATATTAATTAATTAAGGAAACGGCATTATCATTTAAAATTAATAAGTGATCATTTTTTTTAGTTTTCGATGTCCTATCTGGTGAATTGATACGCATTGAGGATCAACCAGCACATTCTGACTTTGAGCCAAGACATGACGAAACTTTAAAAGTTCCAAAATCATCTGGAAATTATGACCCAAAATTGTTACAAGAAAATTTCTGTAGAGAGGCACTCAAACCCATTCTCATCTCCTCACCAGAAGGACCCAGTTTCACTGTTGATGGAAATTTAATTAGTTGGGACAATTTCAAATTTCGTATCAGGTGACAAAAATTAAAAGAAGAAAGAATAATCATGGCAGGAAATATGTGCAATCACAATTTTAACTGTAGTTAATAAATTCCAGTTTTAATCAAAGAGAAGGATTAGTAGTACACAATGTGAGCTACAAAGATGGTGAAAAAATTCGACCTTTAATATATCGAGCAGCTCTCTCTGAAATGGTTGTGCCCTACGCCGACCCGAGGTCACCATTCCATCGAAAATGTGTATGACTTGTACATGTGATAATTTTAATATATTACGCTCTGCAATTAAATTTACAGTTTAATTATATAATAAAATGTTGTTACTAGGCTTTTGATGTTGGAGAGAGTAGTCTCGGTTATTGTGTCAACTCACTCAAATTGGGTTGTGACTGTGTGGGGACAATTAAATATTTTGACGCCATCCTCAATAATACAAAAGGAGAGCCAGTGGTCATTTCCAATGCTGTTTGTTTACATGAAGAAGATGCTGGTAATTAATTCAGATATAAAATTTGAAATAATTTGTGATTAAATATTTTACCACACAGGAATTTTATGGAAGCACAGTAATTATAGGACAGGGTCTGTGCACAATGTTCGTTCAAGAGCCCTCATCCTCAGTTTCATCTGTACCGTGGTTAACTACGAATATGGATTTTATTGGAAGTTTACTCAGGATGGGAGCATTTCCTATGAGGTCAAAGCCACGGGAATTTTGTCCACAAATCTTGTGGCAGACGAGGTCATCAAGTCAACATATGGCACCATTGTTGCTCCAAATGTTCTTGCTCAGTATCACCAACATCTTTTCAATGTTAGAATTGACCCCACAATTGACGGACTCTTAAATTCCGTGACTACAGTTGATGTTATTCCTATTGAGGGTCAAGTGGGTTCCAATAAAAATCCATTTGGTCAAGGATTTACAATAATGGAAAAAGAATTCAAAAATAATGACCAGAATTCAAGTCAAATTTCACCATTTAAGACACGGAGTTGGAAAATTTCAAATCCAAAGTCAATCAATCCAATCACACGGAGTCCAGCTGCCTGGAAATTAATTCCTGACAATACACAAACTTTAATTGCTAAAGAGGGAAGTAAAATAAGGGATAGGGCTGGTAATAAATTGAATACAATAGAATATTATTATTTAAAATTTTAATGAGGGGCTCTTTTCTATATTTGATTCTTTAAATATTCATTTTAAGCATTTTCCACAAACTCTATGTGGGTGACACCGTATAAAGAAGGTCAAATTTATGCTGCTGGATTTTATGTCAATCAAAGTAAGGGAGGAGGAGGACTAGCCGATTGGGCCATTGAAGCTGACAATGGAAATGGAAACACTTCTGATGATATCGTTATTTGGCATACATTTGGTCTCACTCATATACCACGAGTTGAAGATTATCCTGTCATGCCTGTAGAGTAAGTATAAATTCTTATTTATTTGCATAATATGTATTTTATAACTATAGATGCTCCTTTTTTAAACAGAACATGTGGATTTACATTAAAGCCATGTAATTTCTTTATGATGAACCCAGCATTGGATGTTCCATCAAGCAACTGTAAAAGTCAACAAGTTTGAATGAACAAGACAAATGGATTTTATCTTAATAAAATATTTATATACTAATACAAACTATTGTATATAAACTTCTGTTAGAAAATATAGTGTTGTGTTAAACATACACGTACCTACTGTTTTAAATAAAACTTAATCTACAAATTAATGGCTAACCCGGGGAATAATAAAACTGTTCTGGCAGGGGCGAAAAAAATCTACTAGTAACCATTTTCAGTGATATTATTCTTTCTTTACATAAGTAATTTCAAGAGAGTTTCTTGATGGTACTCTTCATATGATCAATCTTCATCGACCAAGTCAATTAACTCAGTTGTGTCATCCGTTAAGTCAACAAACTCAACGGTGTCACTGTCTATACGTGGCGGAGTGGCTGGAGTTGATGAAACTCGTTCAACAAAGACGAGTTCTTCGAAATTATTTGTGGATGGTGAGGGAATAGAAGGAGTTAATGTGATGACATTATTTGGTTGTGGTTGAAAATTCTTTTTAGCAAAAGATGGTTGCTGAGATGTCACGATCAAAGAACTTGAACCCATACTACGACATTGAGTACTGCCTGAAGAAGTGCCCAGTTGAAAGTTCAAAGGTGCAGGTGTTGTCATTTGATAAATCTTGCAATGAGCTGGAACGCATATTGGAACCACTGATACTGAATGGAGTCTACGGGAACTCACGGAATTATTATCATTGTTGTTGATAGAGACTGTTACCCTATTTTCAGGAATACTACTACTTGAAGTGGCAGTTTGTTGTTGTGACGTCAAAGGAATGGGAGTAATAGTTGCCATCATGACTCGAGAATTTTCGAGATCAAATTCTGTTTATTCTCACTACCTTGTATAGCTTGTTCCTCTTTAAATTTTCGGACAATATCTGAATTTGAGGCTTTTATTTGAGTGGAAGGAGGAGATAAAATTGCTGTTGTGGATTTGGGTATTGAATTGAGAATTGACATGAGACTGGCCGAAGGTAATGGGGGAGTTGGTAGTTGTGCAACTCTATTTGTTCCCATTATTGGTCGGGTGGATGACGCTGCAGCATTCTTTTGCCCACTACTGACAATTTTAAAATAAAGATACATATTTAATTCTTTTCAAAAAAATGATTTTTATTGAAATATCATGTTTTAATTGAATATACTCTTTCAAATGACTTACTTCGGAACTATATCTTCACTAACTGAAGATGATGGTTGAACCCTCACATGTACCACCTGAGGAATATTGGAGTCTGCTTCCAATTCTGATTTTTCTGGTGACTTTGGCTGTTTTGGTGTTGACAAAATCTAAAAATTTAAATCCAGAATAAAATTGTTATACTAAATAAATGAGAAAATAATGAAGAAAATATACTATGTGGAACATAGTTAAATATGTAAAAGTCGTTTACATTTATTTTCCCTGTCATCATTTTAGAAGGTCCAGCAACAGAAGTGACAATGTCAGACTCTTTGCCTAGTTTACTAGGGAATGATCTGGCAAGGGGTGAGATACCCAGAGGCGGCTTCCGCATACCAAGTGGACGCGGTTGTGCCAATGACTCTATAATTTTTTTCTTGTTTAAATCTGTAATTTTTCAAGAAATTTCTGTTAGAAATAAACTCCACTAAATTAGCTGTGCCGTGCCGTATTTTTGTAAAATAAAAGTACCTAGTAGGAATTTCGTACTTTGTTGTACGAGTTGTGACACAGGATTATAATTTGAAGAATTTGTACTCGTTTGAGGTGGATAACAAGCCTTCCTCTTACTGGCAGAATTATTTGAGACAATCTGTGGTCCACTAAATACTTCACTTCTTTTCATCTCTTTACTTTGGATTCGAAGCTCTTCTTGTAAGATTTCCAGATTGTCAATAAATCAAACAATTTCATCGACTATACACTTGTCTACGTAAGACTGAGTCACCAATAATTTCTTCTGATGACACTTTGATACTCGAAGAAATTCATCCGCGTGACAAACAATAGACAAAGCACTTTTACATTTGAGTTTCTTTCTAAAAATCTCCATGTCTGAGACACTACAAATTCAAAAACCGGAAATAAATAAATGTATATGATGTAACATGACACAAATTTAAATAAATTGGCATGAACTCACGATGCATTAGTAGCTCTGTCCCCAATGATAAATAGGGTAGGCGCTTTCATGTCAAATGAACGACCATCAATATCCGCCATACTACCAAAAATTCCAACACAAGGAAAGGTCAAACATATGACACCAGCCAGCTTTTCAGTTTTTGCTATAGTTGCAGCCACAATAGCTCCACTTCCCCAACCCACAATATAGACTGGTCTTTCGGGATTAGATGCAATCACATCCTCTAATTTTTGCTTTGAAATCGTCACCATTCGTTCACTGTACTCCTGAACCTTCAAGTTGGCCACTTGAGAACTCAGAGTCAGAAGAAATACTTTTCCCAAGCCCGATAGAAGAGTTATGAGACTGTTTTGTCTATCATGAGAGATGATGTTGGTATTTCCAGGTCCAGATGGTACGATGAGAAAGACAGGACTGACAGGAGCTACGGAGGGTTCTTTGAATGCTTCATTTGACTCATTTATTCGGTTGACTCTGTTAAGATTTTTTTTGTTAAAATAAGTACTAGGAATGATAATATTGAACTTGTATATAATATAAAAGTTATACATAGTATAAATATATATGAATAAATGAACAAGATACCGAATGGGTGCAAAGGGATCCCATTGTCGTTTTAATAATACATTCAAAGCTTCAGCATTCGATTGATCTGATTCATCCGAGTTTCCTCGATTACCAACCCCTCCTTTGGTTGTTGAAAGAAGAATCATACGATCAGTGAGAGTAGGAATTTTGGCCTTGAGAGTTTGAAGAATATCCAAATAAGCAGACAAATAGTCTGAACTAAGGTTGTCCACTAGTACACCATGAAGCCACTGTGTCAATTTTGTGTCCCAACAAAAATCAGTCAACAGGAAACGAACATCTTTGGCAGTCTTGTCAATAGATAATCTTCTCTGAATCGGTTCCGCACTATTTCCAACATAAGCCAATCGTGCCAAGTGATCAGCATGAAGTATTTTGATCATTCCATTGAAGAGTTTCTGTTGAGGCTTGGTCTACCCCGTCCTAAAATAATAGCACGACTAAATTATTTCTTCTCCAGATGATAACGATGATGACATACGTAAGATGTTTGACTTTTTGGCTTACCGTATAACTTGTTTTTCCCAATCAACTTCAGCTTCATCATTCATTGCAGGACGAACCAAATTGACATGTCGTTCACATTCATCCATTACATCTCTAGCTTTTACTGCATCATACTGAACTGGTGGGTCTTCATCAATTGTTGTCACGTCAATATCCATGTCATTCTCCTCTTGTGATGAAGATTTCCTTCAAAAGTTCACATTCATTATGAGTTATTAGTATTACATAGTAAGACATTTTTTTTATTAATTCCTTGCATTTATGTATATTTACTACTAGTACGTACGTGGATACAGACTCTTCTTTCAACACATATCGAGGCGATAAGGCTGAAAAGTCTCTTGCTTTATTTTTCACGGGGTCACCGTTGAAATGAGCATAATTATGTTCACTTTGAATGGCCCGAACTAATTCAGCATTCTAAATGAATAAATGTATTAACTCGTTGTATTTTTCAACATTTTGTATTTTTTACAAGATATTTGAAAATGTGACAGTGACTTACGATCAAGTTGGCCGACATCGACGATGAGAGTTCCATTTGTATTTTCAGTGTATTCTAATACTTATGAGCAAAGGGCCACTTAGACAGAGTGATCAATGATTGAACAAATAAAAATGTCTTTTTGTGAATCCGAAAATTTTAACTTTCCATTGTACATTAAGATAATTGTGTATTTTTAATGATGTTGAGATAATAAAAAGAAAATGAATAAAACGAAGCGAAATACGTTCGAAAAATAAAAAACAGTCGAGCCAAAAGCGTGCCAAAGATAAATTCTGCTAACGTCTTTCCGTTATATGCCAAAACATTTGAATTTTTCAGTTTGGAATTCACATTTATTGTTTTTATTTTGTACTGACGTATCTTGAGATTATGACCGTTATAATATAACGAGTGTTTACTTGTTTATTTTATTTTGTAATTAAAATAACCGTAAATAATTCAGACTACGGACATCCATGCTTCAGCGGTTAGAATTTTTTTGAATGGACAAAAAAATTGAAGAATTATTCTAAACTAAATAAATTGAAGGGTCGTGTCACATAGGCCAAAGGTAAGAAAGAATTTGTTTCAAATTATTATTTAGATGAGTGGCTATCTTGGACAAAAGTTGTTTATTTTCTTATTGTTGTAGTTTTGGGTATAAAATATTATGGAGATGTCAGAAGACAACTTTTTTTCCCTGGAAAAATGTACTCTTGATGGAAGTTGGCCATTAAGTAAGACTTCCTACTGGAATTTACATCCTAACACAGAGCATGAAGTCGAACTACTATTTCCATATGAGATTGAATTTCCACTTTCACGGAGATTAGTCACAATTGTTGACAAGGACAAGATGGTGAGCTACTTGCAATATTACAAAAGTTTTAGAACATGAATAATTGTTGTCTAGTCTGAGAATATGACATATTCAATGTGTACATTATTTTCGTATGTTGGAGCTAACAGGATGCACACAAGAAGATGATGCATGATCTGAATAAACTATACAATGAAGTGAAAGAAGATCCAAGGGCCCTTGTTGATCCACAGACACTTATACCGGGACAAATGATCGTTTTTTGGTCTTTCGACTTGAAATCTTTCGTACGGGGTAACATATTGTCAAAGGAAGGAGAAAATATCGTTAAAGTACACATGGTTGATCATGGTGACACTATTGAATTGACTACCCTGGAAATATATCCACTATGTACCATCTTCACGAATGTACAAGGGAGGGTAAAAAAGTCACTGCTTTATTTCCATAAACCATTCTGAAAAGTATATTATATTTATCAGTAGCTATCATACCAGTAAATGCAATGAGAATGTAATCATACTCTGTTTTAGGCTATTGTAATTCATTTGGATGGCCTGCAAAAATTCGACCGACTGAATCTGCTCAAGAATATAATGAAAAGGACAGTTGACTGGAGTGCAAGATGGAGAATGAGTGTGACTCGTCATGAGGCAGGCCGGATATATTGTAATTTAAAACAATTAACAGGTGACTCGGATTACTTGCATAAGATTTTGCTAAAGGTACCAATTGCATGAGAGTACATATTATTATTATTTTAATACTCTTGCCAGTGTGAAGTCCATTTCTTTTACTATATTTAAATTTTTATGAAATCAAGGAATTATGGACCCTCTCACCAGAGCCACAATTACCAAAGGTATTAAAATACAGAGTGCATCGTAGCAGTTGTGACCTGTCAGTGTAACTAATTTGTGTAATATTTAGGTCAACAAAACCAGAATTCGGGGATATGTTGTCAATATTAAACCAGATGGTAAAATGGCAATTCAATTTGACAGTCCATATGCAACCGCGTTTCAGGAGTATATTTCGTCTGCTAAGAAAGTTTTGGATCAACTGATTCTTGATGAAGTCGCTTTCGCGAATAAAGTAGCTCGTCTTCCGCTCGATCCAAATGAGGTCTACATGGCGCCGTATGGACCAAATTGTGTTTTCTTTCGAGCAAAATATATCCCGGACAATAAAGTTCCTCCAGGTCATGCTCGTCTAAAATTCATTGACTATGGTAATGAAGAAATTGAAGGGGTTGGAAGGATCCTCATGGCTAGTAAGATTCACGAGCTGCTAAGTTTTGTGCCTCCACAGGTAAACAATTTTGATGTTTATTTTATTAATACGTTAGTTCATTATAAGCAATAAGCATATTAAATGTAAAGCTGTACAATTGATGTATAATCGTGTGTTTTCAATTGTTTTTAAATAAAAAAGTGCATTGAGACTCAGTTGGTGAATGTGATATCGTTGGACCTAAATCGTACCCATGAACTTTTTGACGACAATACAGCCGTTACTGTTCGTGTAAGTTTTTTTACGTTTTGAGAATCATATCATTTAGGTTAAATGATTTAACATTACTGGTTGGTACGTTCATATTATTTGATGTTTCAACACATATTATGTACAATTGTTATTTGATAAGCACAGACGATTGCTGCAAGGGACCCATCAAAAGGACCGCAATTGCAAGTATTTGTGCCGAAAATTGCTGAGGATGGTACAAAATCGAACTTCTGTTTGAGCACTTATCTAGCGTCGAAGGGACTAGCAGAGACAACAGAAGACCCAATGCCTCTGGGTGTAAAGGAGGAATTTGCTCAACTAGAGTACATAGAAATGATTGACTCAACAGATTGGAGTGTGACGGCCCCTTCAACTTTAGCCTCTGTCAATACACCAACAAGTTTAAAAAGTGGGCAAATCATCTTTTTCCGTGTTAACAGTATTCCTGACCCTGATGACTTTATACACATCCTATCAGTCGATTCTGAAGGACGACCTAGTCCTAACTCTACTGAACTTACAGTTAAACTTTTATTTTTAATTTATCTGGTTTCAGTGATTTCTAGTACATTGTAGCCTTGTAGGGTTTACATAACAGTTTAAATATACCAGGCAAAGTAAATTTTTGCAATTTATGGGTATTAATTTTGTAGATACAGCCATTGGGGGCAGAAGAAGTGACGCGAGAGTTGTCTCAATTGCTCCTCTCTCATGTTAAGCAACCATGGTATAGACGTATGAAGAAGGATTGCAAATTTAGGCCTCGTATGTTCAATAAGGATTGGTTCTATGCTTATTACAGCAACGAAAAATCTAGATTCTACAGGTAAGATCTAAGATCAATATTTCGTTAAAAGGGCTATTTCAGAGTAATTGAAATATAATTTTGCAACAATTACCGTAAATATTATTTAGAGCAAGACTCGAGGGATCTGTGACTGCCAATGAAAAGCAAGCTCAAATCCTTTTAATTGATTTGGCTTCCTATGTTGAGAATGTTGATGTAACAGAATTGGAACGCAGTATTCCTTTAAAAGTGTGTAACATTGGACCTCAAGCTGCTAGAGTTCATCAATTAAAAATTCGAGACAATTCATTTTTCAGTCCAGGTAAAATTATTTTAAAAGAGAATTTACTCTGCCAACTATACAGATACATTTTTTCCTTTCCTAAAGTTATCAAGGGCCTTAATTTGATCTCGTAGATGATCCTGGATTTTCAGCTGACGGGAGACCGAAGACTTGTGCCTTCAAAAAGATTTATGTGGGAAAAGATAAGATTTGTACTGCCCAAATAATTGGTGTTTCACATGACGGTAATGGCGTGACTTCTTTATCATTAGATTATTTCAAAGTGGTCAAAGAGAATTCTTGCCATAGGACTTAAATTACTTATTGGGCTCTTTTTTATGGAAACTACTGAGATCTTCATTTTTTGTTCATTTGAAACATTTCTATTGAATGGATTTAATTTTTATTAATTAATCAAATGTTTAAATATATTTAATTTGCACTCGCATATATAATAATTTATATTTTTATGTGCTATAATGAACTATACATATTTATATATGGCAGTGCTATTCATTATATTCTTATTAATCATATATCTCTTTAACAAACTGCTTAAAAAAGACTTATAAAATGCTAACGACATTAAAGATAGAATTTAAAATTTGATTAATTAATAATCAAATTGATAAATACTAATTAGTATTTCGCTAATTCATACATCTCTGTACAGTATTCTAATTTCTTTTTGTATCATAGATTGTAGTTCATTCATTCCGTTTTTGGGTATCAGTCTTCTATACTGGTCAGTACTAGTAAATAAAAGAGCTATTTTTTCTGCACTATGAGTTTAAAGTAATAAAATAATTCACAAATTATTTGAATAATCTAAATAGTACATTGTAATCTTTCACTTACAATAATACAAAAAGTACAAAAAAAATTTACATTTTGTGGAAATCTTACATAATTATCAAATTACTTCTCAAACGATATAAGTTACTACAAAAAAATGAAAGCCGATATTTGACAAATTAAACAGTAAACAAATTATTAACAGTGGGTTATGGTTGAGTGGCATCTGTTAGGGGTTGTTGAGTAATGGCTTCCGTTAGTGGCTGGTGTAATTCAGGAATAGGATTAGTGGTCACTACGGGTGCCTGTGGCTTAAATTTTTTCCTACCCCTTGCAATTAATGCAAAAATATTCCAAATACTAAGTTTCTTTCTTTTCTTCTCCTCCTCTTCCTCTTGTCTCCGTCTCTCGTCTTCTTCTCTTTTAGCTCTCAGTTTCTCTGCTTCTTCTCTTTCTGCCTGTAGTTTCTTTGATTTCTCTGTGTTGGGCATTTCTGGCCCATCTGGGAAAACTTCATCTGCATGTATATCATCCTCTTTGGTGACCATGGATGGTATAATTCCCCGAGCTTTCATATACCTGTTGACAACCACAAGAGTGATTATTCTTTTTGAATTTTAATTGCTCAAGTTTATATATTCGGTTTTTAATTACGATAACAAAAAAAGTCACCCTGTTAGTTGTTCAGGGATTTCGGCCAAGACTTCTTCAGCCAATTGACCTTGTGCCATAAGATTGGTCATTTCTCTCCTAGCCTGGGTCACAGTACCAGTCAAACCATCAGGCTGGGGAGCCGTTGGCATTGCCACTGTTATAGGTATTGTATTCACCGTCTCCTCTCCCGTTCTATGTAGCCATGATTCGGCACTCCGGTATGACACAAATTGGACTATAGGAATAGGGTTCAGAATTATTTTTTGGATTTTTTTAAAACTAATCTAAATTTTGTAGATTTGATTTTTGATTTTACCTATATCTCTCTCTGCAAATCTACCCATGTAGGACACTGTCCCTTCGTCTCCATCTAATTCTTCCATTGATGTGAAATCTAAGTAAAAAAACAAGCAATAATGAGACAATTGTTAAATTTTTCAAAAATTGACTTTTTTTTTACCTGACTCTCCAACTCCTACAATGATGATTGATATTGGAAAAACAGCGGCTTTGACAATGGCCTAAAAAATAATGAGAAGGATGTAGTAAATTTGGAAAATTTTAGACACATTGGATTAGTCTACCTCTTTAGTTTGAGCCATGTCTGTGATGACTCCGTCAGTCAAAATGACCAGAACGTAGTAATGTTGACCTGGTTTTGTTTTTGAAGCAATTTCAGCAACACGATTTATCACTGGGGCAAAGTTTGTCGGACCAAATAATTGAATCCGACTGATACATTGTCTGTAATATTATGTATACAAATAAGTTAATTTTTTCTGCTAATAAACTACTAGGGGATTGTATATTTAAACCTGTAAGCTCTGATGACTCCTGAAATACCTTTACAATTTGGAGTGGATGCTAAGGTCACAGGGAAGCTGTCAAAATGATGAATTCATTTTTGATAGTCGTAAAACTTTATATTATGTAATATTAGAGCTACTAATTAACTATTAAAATTGTGACCCTTGACCGCCTCGTCAAATGTAAGGTGAACAAAAAGATAAACTTACTCGTGGGACGTGGCACCCTTCGGGGGTATACGGGCACCGAAACCATACACGGGGAAAATATTCGTATTGTCGTAGTCTTTGATGATTTGGCCTGTCGCTAAATTATCACACAAATTTAAAAAAAGGGGTTAGTCAAATTCTGTAAGTAAGTGTATTTGTACAGCAGAAGAATTGTACAAATATTTTTAAAAAGTATACCTTCAATAGCTTGTTCATATGGATTTGTTATCCTGGGATCTTTAGAAATGTGATGTAAAGACGTTGCTTGGGTAGGATCACCATTTGAACCTTGTAAAAAGAGTAAAAGATCAAAATTAATTTCATCAGTGCTAGTTTTTTAAAGAAAATTTGAATTTAAAATGTGTACTTGTAAAATCTATAGAGAAACAAAGATGAATTCTAGTCCCGGCTTGAATAAAGTCCAAAAAAGTAAAGACTGGAGTGATTGAACAACTCAAGATGGAGACTGTACTTTTAGTTGGCTAAAAATAATTAAGTTTTACAATTTGACTAAAATGCAAAAAAAACATTCATGTAAATTGTTGGTTTAGTGTAATCACCATTCCAGTTCGTGATGTGAGTTGTAAGGAACCATCCATGGCTCCAGCCATTCGATTGAGACTAAAAAAAAGTTTTTGTTCAGTTTAAAATGAAACTTTTAATTAGTGAAACTTTTTATTAAGAAAGAAAACTAACGATGTAAGAGCCGAGCCAATAAATTCATCCTCCTCCTTAAAATTAAGTCTATTGACTTCAATTTTAAGTTGTCGATCTTTGTCTCCATTACACAAACTTCGTCCACTGATTGTCAATGGAGGCCAGAGAGGATTTGAACCCCGAACTTCATTACATCGATGAACAATGACAAAATTATGTGCGTCATTTATTCGTGATAAAGTATAAAAAGATTTTGGCATAAAACAAGTCATACAGGAGCCCATTCCATGACCAGTAATTTGTAAGTGAACCTGTACAAGAGTTCAACTCAGTCAAAATATTTATTCTCTCCATTTTAATTCAACTCACCTCATCTTTCAAGGAAGCCAATTCTTCAGCCGTCAAAATTATTGTTCCGTTTGAACTCTTGGAACCTGTGGTGGTGTGGTCTTGGTCTAAAGACAAGAGTTCTTGAGTAAATCCCTTTGGTCCAGCTGACACAATATTTGCAACTGTACATTCCACATAACCTATTCCATCTTGATCACCCAATATACTTGTGGGTGAGTCAATATCATAAACTTCAAATCGAACATTTTGCGATTGTTCAAATCGATACTCCATTGTTAGCTATACATATTGCATAATTAGCTATACGTATTAAATAATTTTAGATGTCATTTAAATATTTTTTTAGAATTTTTAGACTCAAGTACCTTTGTAGCAAAATCGGGATTTAAATTGTTTTGTAAAATTTCGGTTCGGAGTGTCTCTGACCATTGCTTTGTATTCGAAGGTCGTTGATAGACTATACAAATTGGGTCAGACTTTGAGAGGACATCTTTGTTCACCAAATTTCTTTTTTTCAGTTCAAAAATAATTAATTAATATTTAAAAATTTAATTTTCTAAAAAAGTGAAATATGATTCATGTGTTAAATAAGCCCTAGTTTTTCTGCATAGCTAACCTGCATGAAATTGAAATTTCTATAGTAGACGTGGCATTCATGGCCGTCCCAGGTGTAAAGTCATTCGTTGGTTTCAACGTCCTATTTTACATTTTTTAAAATTTAAATATGTATAAAGATAAATGTACAATTATTCTTGAAATATTTGTTTTTTTATGGATCAAAAAATATTTTTCTTACATTTTATCCACAACTCCGACTTTGTTCATGGTCCAAAAATAAAAATAAAAAATAAATTAGAAAAAGATAAAAAACTTTTAAAATATTAAGATGACTCCATCATGAACTTTGTAAACTTGAACACTATGAAAATATCTTGAGAATGTAAATGACACTTTTCATAATTATTTTGATTTGTTGAGGTCACAATTTTCAAAAGAGGAAAAAAATATAGTCTAGAATTTTCACCAGACAAAATTTAATTTCTTGATTCAACTGTGCCAATATTAAGTTATAGAAGAGGAGGAAAATGGAGGGTTTTGTCCAATCAAAAAATTAATAAATGCATTTAGCCTTACTTGTCTGACCGATTATTCATGAGGGAAAGAAACCCCGAGAAATTTTTAACTGAATTGGGGGGTGCATAGTAGGTTATAGTTGATTGAGATCTTGAGTCCATTTTTTATGACATCCTATAAAAACACTCGCAGTCTCACTACCTACAACAGAATGACCCAAGGTTATATTGAGACCATGTACAATTTCTGTTGTATGAAAAAAAACAAAATGAATTCAAATCAAGTCTGGAAAAGTAGTACGTATACGAATAACCAAATATTTTTATGTTTTTCTTTAATAACTCCAATCAGATTGTACACTGACCATGCTTCATATGTGTAGAGTTGTTACTAAAAATAAAAAATTACTTCCGAATTGTCATAAAATAAAATACAAGGAAAGAAGTTTCAATGTTATTTACGAATATGGAGTGTACCTATATTTAAAAAAAATTAAATCATATTTTTGTGAGGGACGTGACGTATATGGGGAAAGTATGGTAGGTGTATTTTTATAATGGAATCATTTTAGTCTATTTTTAATTTACATGAACCATTATGACCTCCCATATTTTAAATCTCAAATTAATTGTTTACTAATTCCTCACCAGCAATTACATAAACACAAATAAAATGTTGCTTGACTTTCTCCATTAAATTGACTGAGAGTTGAATTTTTATATTTAAAGTGTATGAAATATTAATTGTTGAACTGGAGGATTGATTGTCCTGAATATTTTATTCCATGATTTCACCATCAATGACTTCAAAGCCATTTCAACAACATTATTGTACTAAACTGTACGTTATTAATTTAATAAACTATTTAGTATAATTAATTGATTTAATTGATTAATTATTTTTTATAAACTTTTTTTTATTACAACAAACAGTACCACAATATTATTTTAATACTGACCCTGGCCATCATTGTCATCAAAGTCCTAATATATCATAATTTCATATTAACTATATAACAATTATTTATTTTAATTTTTTTTTGACAGCAATTATTAGCATTCAATATGTTGGGTAGTAAGTTCATTTGACAGAAACAATTTCGCTTTTTTTAAACTACAATGATCAGTACATAAAAAATTAAGAGTAAACTAAACTAAAATAATTTTTTAAAATCAGAGATTGTTCTTTTCTGCCTTTTTATATGTCATCACAATTTCTTCATTGATTGTGTGTGTATTGAGTGAATGATTGAACAGAAAATCTGTAATATTTTTTTCCCCTTTTGATATGCATATTTTGCACCTTTTTTAACAAAGCCGCAGCACATAATCGTCAGTCTAAAACAATGGCTTGAACATTTTATGTACTTTTTAACTAGAAATATTTTAGGAATTTTATGTCACTGGACACAAGTTCATTTATTTATTATGTACATTAAGGTATATTTTCATATATTTTCTGTATTTTATGTCTTTTTTGTCTTTCGTAATTCATCGTCATGATTTATTTTTGTACAAACACTCCCATTTCATATGCACTCACGTAAATTAAGTATCTTGTACATTTTTTGATGACTAATAAAAATCACACTCAATCCCCAATTTTATCATTATTAATTCGATTAGCAATTATTTGTTGGGTATAGGACAATATATTCCTCAATCAAAAAATCTACTGACTATTTTACTTTAATTTTTCGTTACAAAATGAAATTAAGCAATTACAGATAAATTGTCGTATAGATTATGTAGAACAAGGTACATTCAGAATTATTACATAAATTAACTTATAGGCTATATAAGTTGTAGCACATCATGTTGACTTTTTTTAGTTATAAATTCTAAGCTACACAATTTATTTCATACTTTTTGTCTTGTTTGCATGATCATATTTTGAAGAATCTCTTAAGATCTCTTGTTAAGAATGTTTTTTTTTGATGAGATTCTCAGTAATTAAAATTAAGCTGAACGATTTAAATATTAAATGTTGTTAATTAAAAACCATTTTTTTGTACCTTCTCTTCCTTCCTCTATTGAATTAAAATTTCTTTCTAAGGATGACGTATTTCTCTACTTCTAAATTCTGAAGTTATTCTTATTTTCAAGTATAAAAAGGGAAATTTGATTAATTAATTTGATTTGATGATTATTTATAATATTTAATACCCCTCAAATGCGTTTTAATATCCTTAATTTAAATATTATTGATATTCTTAATTATGACTAATAGTATACAGTATAAAATTAAAAAAGAATTTAGTAAAAATAATATTGAGCGTTTACAGGTTGAGCCCAGGGTCAAGGAAGGAGAGAAATTGGATTGTAACGCATAATTTTTGACAAAACAATCCACATAATTGAGGCTAAAATACAAACAAACGTTCCGGCCCAAGCGAGTTGAAGTGACCAGCCATGACTGTAATAAAATTAACAAAAATATTTCATTAGAAACAATTTAATTAAATAATTCATTTTAGTAAATTAATAATTTGTATAAAATACCTAATTATTCTAGCTGATCTAAAGTCTGTATAGTCTGGAGTGAGTCTTGTCCATACATCT
Source organism: Arrhopalites spinosus (assembly GCA_034700945.1). Lineage (NCBI taxonomy): Eukaryota > Metazoa > Arthropoda > Collembola > Symphypleona > Arrhopalitidae > Arrhopalites > Arrhopalites spinosus. The sequence continues at coordinate 17,176 of JAQIVZ010001603.1, forward strand.
AATGGATCACGCTCTTGACGATTTTTATGTTTAAGATGAACAATTGTTAGTGTAAATAAAGAGAACAGAGCTGCCAGGACATAAATGACTCCCGTCACTAGTACAGCACTAATTTGACGACGTAGAATACCTAAAAAAAGAATTATTGAAATTTAGATAGGACTCCTACTCATAGGAGCTAAATAAAATTATCAAGTGGTCAGAATTTTTTACTTACCAAATAGTCCCACAAAAATGGCTGCTCCTAATAAAATTAAGCAAACCATAGCACAAGCAATGGCAAGATTTTGCATCCCTGTATGACACAATAAAAATGAGGATTATTTTTTTCATGTGACACGAGAGAATAAGAATATAAAAAATGGAAGATTTTTAACAATAGAAAATTTTATTACGATGCTGCCAAGACGCTCTTGGGTCATTAAATGACCGTCTGGGTACGTCGGGAACTTTCGAGTCTGGATTAGGATTAAGATGGTCGACACTAAACAACAATGAAGTACAGACAAAAAAGAATTTTTTTTGAATTAAGGGCTAGGGAAGATGATATACTTAAAAACAAAATTTGAAAAAAAGTCTTAGGGTACCCTTACCAATGAACGTTGTTGTCGTAGCCGACGGTCTTGAGCTGTGCAAACTCTTGTTCTATATAATCCATATAAAAAATTGGAATGGATATATAAATTTTTTTCATTATAAATTATTTGATATTACTACTCTCCTACGACAATATATTATGTATGTATGTACATTATAACATGTACAGGAAATAAATGGAGACCTCCCTCCCCTCCATAGTTCTCATGACTATATTGTATGAAATTCTTGTGGGTATTACAAAATCATGACAGCACATCTCTATTTTACAGCTTATACTGGCTCTCTGACAATAAAAGATGACGATTTTTTTGAAAATCCTCCACATATGACATACAATACAACATCTCGACAGTGCAGTGACTCTTGTCCCTTTTCAAGATGAAAAGAGGAAGGAATGTACATACAAGAAGAAGAAAAGAAAAAAATACAATATTTTCTTTTCTATTTTTTTTGCCTTGTGACAAACATTGAGACTGAAAGTTTGGAGACAAACATAAAAAATAATATACACGCGGTACGGTTGCAATGTAAGGAAATCAATAATATCTAAATTTCAAATGTCTAGTACTCAAACGTGTACGTGCTCCGTTTTTTTTGACTGGAGAGAAAAGTAAAGGAGAAGGGAAAGTGTAGAGAATTTTGGGTTGAGTTGAATAAACAATTTAAAATAATGATTGTACCTGTAAGATCAATACAAGAGATCCAAACACCTGAGTGAAGTGGTAAAAGGAAGACGAGATTGTTGTCACTGCTACTGTAAATATAACTTCCACTTGTATCAGCCTCCTCTGGATTAGTTGAGAAGGCGTAACTGTCATCATTCTTATTTTTCCAATTGTCAGCTGCATCTACAAAGTAAATTAAATATTATAATTTATACAAATTACTTAAGTAAGGTATTTGTTAAAAATTAAATTATATGATAAAAATTTAATTAATTGTACCATTGGCTGAGACAGTAACCAAATCTTGATTATTTGTCTTAGTATGAGTATTAGTTGTGGTGGGTGTTGGCGTTTGTTTTGGACTACCACCGGTCGTACCAGCAATACGGGGAACCCGTCCATCAAAGAACCAATTGACAGATAATTGTGTACTATTTTCAATGAAGAGTCGTTTTAATTTATCTTGATCATAAATCATCATCTCCCAGTATCTCGATGTCAGTGCAATGGAGAGAAGTGCGGAGGCGAGAGCAGTGACTAGGATTGTGGTCACTAGAAAAATGACACAGGGCTCACAAACAATTTCAATACATTTACGTTTTACTTTCACATTTGGTGGCCCACGACTTCTCAATACAGCCACACCTGTACAAAAAAAATTGACAATTTTAGGGAAATTGAGACGACAATAGTTAATAGAGACAAAAAAATATTGTACCAGGTCCTCCTGTTAAGCCCAAGGATGCACTACTGGTGGGTCGATTACCACCTCCGACATTTGTATTATTTTGTTGATGATGATTCATTTTGTGAGGTCACAACTTTAACTGAAATTTTTGGGTTATGTAATTTTTGAGTTGACTATTAGTCCATATGTAGATAGATAGATATTGGAACGAGGACTAAAGAAAAAAAAGTTGGAGATGTAAAATCAATAAAGAAAAAGGATGACGATGACGTTGAGAATTGACGTTGACAGGGAGAATGAAGGGGACTGACAAATTGTTTTATATATAAATTCCTTCCAGTTCGTGGCCAGTCTCAACGGTTTTCCACTTGTCACTCACGTGTCTATTTTTTTGAGAACTCCTCACTCGCCTTTCCCACAATTTGATGGTATCACAGTCAAATGTGAACCACTTTCTTGCATTTATTTTTTTCTCTCTTTCTTTTTCTTCTTTTCAAACTCCTTGACGGCTCAACAAGTCAATTCACTTGAAGTTTTTTTCTTGATCAAATAATCCATCGATTTTTTCACATGTCTCACGATCAGTGGGCCTTCACAACAAAAAGAAACCATCAATAACCTCATTTTTTTGTAAAAAAATAAAAACTAAATTTATTTTCAGCTTACTCTTTAAATCCAATGTCAAAGTGCATCAAGTAAATTTTCTCTTAGTGCTGAATCTGTTAAATAAAGCATGGAAGAGATCAATTTTAAGCAACTTCACTTGTAACTTGAGTGAGACTTCACTTAAATTCAAGGTAAATTAAATAAATAGTTAATACACCTTGTGATACTTTAATCAACTTGTCTTGTTAATTAATTAAATTGTCAATAAAGTAAACACTTTCTCATCCCTCATACATAAGTAAAACTAATCATGATGATGTTTGTTTCGTGTTCACAAAAGGAAAAAATATCATTCCTACAGTACTTTTTTACAATTTTCTTGGCACAAGGTTGGAATTCCACATAGTCTAACAAAATAACAAATTGAAATAATGAAACTACATGAACAGATATGACCTCACCGATGAACTGACTGTCGATGAAGGTCAGGGGTTTAATCAATCAAGTCAACTCTCTATTCTTTTTCAATCTAGCAAATAAGAAAAAACTGAATGGTGACTTATCAAAGAATCTACCCTTGGTTCTTAGTACTAGTATGGATCATCATTATTTCAATCTTCAAGATCAAGATGAAAAATCCCGGGGATTGTACCTGACTGTTATTAATCAGGTAGACTGGCTACAGATATAGCCAGTGCAAATAAATTGCCAATGTCAATTTCAGACATTACTCCAACATGAGTTCAAAGGTAAGTCGATGACTTTGTCATTTATTTTCAACCCGCACAATTTATCCATTTGTCTTAAACAACTCACAAGTACAAGTAAGAGTAGACTCACAAATCCTTTTTGTAGGGAATACATTTCCAAGCTTTTCCAACTCAAAAAGTATCATGATGCACGGATCATGGTACTTGGATCCAATTCCAGAACATTTTTTAACCCTTGAATTGATCATCATGTCAAATATTACCGTGTTACAATCAATTAGATTTAAGGTGTATGGGCACCCAAATTTTTCTTGGAGTGTAACGGAGAGTAACTGTGCACAATTTTCACACGAAAATTGGCCAATGAGATGTCAGAATATGGTGATATATGATTGTGCTAGCCATTGTCGATTTTCTACTTTCCCCATGCTGGTTATATGACAAGGTAATGACCCTTAAAATGTTTATAGGGAAACCCAGTAATGAGAAATCCAATTCAAGTTTTGTGTCTTGTCCCATGTTGTTGTTATTGGTCTCCTTTCTTGGTGACTCATAAATATTCTTTTTTTTTGTCGCACCATAAAACCGGGGGTGAGACCACGACCAAGGGAAAGTTTTCCAAGGAGTAGTTTCACTTTCTACTCAGTCGAGGTGAAAAAGAATCGAAAGGGATATATTTTCACATTCATAAATTGTACGACCCCATTATTGATGTCAAGACTAACTAACAAAGACAAGGGAAAGGAGCTTCACCATGACTTGAAGAAATTTCTCAAGAGAACCCTCTCCTCCCCACTTTCTCCTCTTCATATATCTAAATCTAACCCCTCCCCCTCCTCTCTCTCTCTGTACCTTTCATTTATGGATTTCTTCCCAAAAAACAAAAATTCTCTACCAGCCTCACATTTTCCTTTTATCTGGAGGGAAAAAAACGAGTCCACCAAGAAAATGGCTTTTCACCGAGACGAGCAAGAATGTAGAATAAGTGGAAGAGCAAAAAAGGGGGAGAGGAGGGGGGCAAGTGCCTCACTGCCATTACTTGACACATAACAAACACAGATAAAATATAAACAAGGCAAAGAGGACAAGAAGAACATGGAAGCCTTTTCCTCTCTCAACTGTAAAGTCACAGAGAGAGAGAGACGGATACAAACACAGAATTTCATTCCCTAAAGACTTTCTCCATCTCTCTCTCTCTCTCTGTCTCCTTTGTGCCATTCTCGAACCATTTGAAGTGTACTTGAAACCCGTCCGTCCATCTCATGAATGGTTTTTAGCCCTTGATGAAGAATTCTAAATTGTGAATACTCTAAAAAACCCACGCTCTCGACAAAATTTCCTGCGTGACCCTCTCCATACAACTCCCCATTTTAAATTGTGCACATCTACAGATCCAGCCCGTGGAGGTGGAGATGGTTCATTTATTTTATTCTCTCTCTCTCTCTCTCTCTCTTGCTACGAGGATGTGACCATCAAGTCGAGTGGAGAATGGACTTGTGACGAACGAAAAAATGTCGTCGTTATGTAACGCACAAACTCTTTTTTTTATTTGGGTGACTCTTGAAACAAGTTCATCTTTGTAGTGTACAATTCAACTCGGCATTAAATTTGTCCAGAAGAAAGAAAGAAAAATAGAGAAAGACCCCCTTCCATGAAGGAAGTAGCACAAGCTTTTGATTCATGTACAATAGAAAATATTTTGAGTCTTTCAACACAAACTGGAGGGGGGTCACACTGGGGAGTTGGGAAATTTTGGAGTGTAATTATCGACAAAATTCCATATAATCCCCCTATCACATTCCTCAAGGGGGTTTAATTACAACATGAAAATTCCAATCTCTCTCCTCCCACCATTTCCTCTAAAATTCTCTCTCTCATTTGAAATAAAGTGTACAAATACATGAGAAAATTCCAGCTGACCTTTGTACTCATTGTCAACTGTGATTTCTATTATTCTTTAATTTTTTATTAACTTGTGGGAGATAAAAGATCCAAAAAAATTCAATTTTTTTTCTCCATTCTGAGACTTCACTTAAATAAATAAAATATTGGACAAAAAATAAATGATAATGGAGAGTGGGCGTTGTATGTACTTGGTGAGAGAATTCCACAAAAAAAGAGAAAAAAAGAATAAAAAATAGGAATTGACTGGAATAAATCCAAAGAAGGAGGAGGGTTGGGAATAAGCTTTCCTCGAGTCAATACATAAATCGGGTCAAATTTTAAAAGGTCAACAGTTTCCTTTCCTCCTCTTCCCCGTAGTTTCCTAGTCTAAGTAGTCCAGAGTTGCATAGAGTGCGTTTAAGTTAATATGATTGGTTTTTTTTGTGGGAGAAAGCAAGAGAAAGAAAAAAAGCCGCTGGCTAACTTTTTTGTGTGCTCAAGATGCACAAAAGTCTAAAGGGAAAGGTTTTGGCCGTTTTGTGGTACAAAAAAGTAAAATAGAGGAAAAGGTAGAGAGAGAGAGAGGTGAGTGTTGGGAACAAGGAGTTTGTGTGTGTGTCTCCTCATGAATTTATCAATCGATCGCGTGTACTGGAACACTTTACTTTCTCTTTCTCTCTCTCTTTCTCTTTCAAAAACTTTTCTCCATACTCCCCAACAGACGGTACACACAGAATATTTTCTACACACTCCTACTCCAGAAGATTATCCCCAACACGCCTCCCCAGTTCCAACTAAGATTCCCCCCTCCTCCTTTAATCAAACGTCAATAAATTTATTACTAAATTTCCATACTTTTTCTCTCTCTCTAGACAATTTTATGACCATTTTCTGACTTTTAGAAATGGGGGAATGGGTCATGGGGGTCATTTAGGACGTGTAACTGCTAGAAATTTAAAAGACTACAGGTACACACACACTCTCTCTCTCCATAAATATTAATAGGCTTGAACTTTAAATTTGTTTTAAAAAAAGTTTTACACAAAGAGAAAATGGCACAAGAGAGAAAATGAAATGGCAAAGTGTAAAATTTGTCTAGTGTTACTTTAACTTTATAAATATTTGCCAATTTTAGTCTCTCTTAAGTGTCAAAGAGAGAGAGAGAGAGAGGGGGCTTTCATGTGGATTTTAGAGAACAAAAAAGGATTAAAAGTGTGTTTATATGTTAGAATATTTTTTGAAAAGATTAAAAAAAATTTTTTTTCATAAAATGAAGAGAGACAAGTTGAAGAATGCTTTTTTTGAGGGAGAATAATAATTCTTTTCAAAAGAAAATTAATCTAATTATACAGTCCACGTTTTTTGAGGGGAAGGAGATGGACTTTTGAGAGAGGAAATTTAAAGAGTTTTCATCAACTTTGAATTGCTAATCAACTCATTGTCTAATTTTCTTATCTCTCTCTCTCTCTCTCTCTTTAAATGTCTGGGCAATGTAAATAAGGAAGGTAAACTTAAAATTGACGTCATCACCAACTACCAACTTTTCATGTCAGCGGAAGGCCCTGTACAAAAACAGAGGCAGAAAGGGCCCCTCATTTTTTAGTACAATTTCTTGTAACGTAAAAAACTTGTCTCAAAAAAACAAGTTACAAAAAAAACTTTTTGTTTTTTTTACGAGAATAAATTCCTCCACTACTCGCTGAATAATAAAACATGGAAAAGTATAATTAAAAGTTTTGCTTTTCTCTCTCTCTCCCTCTCTCTCTCTCCTACAGAAAGTAAAAAAACAGTTCCACTATTATTTGTGTGTATGAAAATGACAACAAAAAAAATTGGCTATAATTTGCAATATTTTAGAACAGAAAACTATCACAAATATAATTTGCAAAAAAAATACATAGGTAGTAGTCCATAAATTTTTTTTTGATATTGATTATTTTTTTAGTATGAATATCAATAACTAAAATTGAATTACATTTTCCTGACTCTAGCTCATATTTTGTAAAATTCAATTAAATATTCTCCATTAACAATTGTTCAAAGTTTGACTTGTGACCCTTGTACTTGGGGTTCCTGCTCCTGTACCATAAATTTGAAACCATGTTGAGAATGTGAGATGAAAAAAACGATGATTCAATTATAGTTATTACTTTTATTTTTTTTACCATCCCCTGCCTTTTTTATATTCCTCGACATGTAATCAAATGAAATGGAAAATGGGAATAAATTTAATTCACTATATTTCTCCCCCTCCCCTCTCTCTCTGTCTCTCTCTTGCCACAACTTTTTTAGGTTTTCTCTACCGTGAACAACATCAAAGATATTTTGTGAGGAATCTAAAAAGAGAATTTTATTTTATTTCAATTTGTATGGTTTCACAGTAAGAGGAAATAGAACTGTAAATGAATATTGAATGCTCCTTCTCTTGTACCACACAAACTTTGTGAAATACAAATGTTCATAAAAAGAAAGAGAGAGAGAGAGGTTCATAAAGTCATTTAATATTCAATTTAACATGAGAATTACAATCATGGACCGTACATTCCATTTTAAATGGTCACCATTCTAAAAAAAACTCTTTTAGTTCTGAAAAAAAAATCAATGTGGAAATATTATTCTCCATTTCCATTCCTTCGTGAACTTCCTTTTTTCCTTTTTTTTGGCCATTTAACTAAAATAATGGGCATCTTTTTAAAAATTCTCTTTTTTTTATTCCACACGTCATCCCGACTCGCTATGCTCCAGAGACATTTTTTTCACCATCAAAAAATCCACCGAGATGAAATGGAGAGAGACCTCAAAATGTGAAATGTAAACGAGAAAAAAATGAAATGTCTCGCTGAATTATTTTTTCTATTTTTCTTTGTCAAATACCAAGAAAAATTCAGCTTTCTCTCTCTCACTCTCTCTCTGTGAGAATCGCAATCTCCCAAGCCAAATTTACATTCAAAATATTCTCTCCCAAAATATGTCACATACCTGGCAGGACATGTGATATGATATGGAAAATGTTTTTATATTATTTTTTGCAATTTCTATAAAACCCATTCAATAAATTTCATGACCTTTGACCTCTTCTAAACCTTTCAGAACCAAGACTACCAAGAGTGGAATCTCGTTTACAAATCAAAGTCTCATTTTCTTTTTTACTTGGTAAAATTAATATGAAATAAATGGACAAGAAAAAAGCGTGGATCATTATCCCTAAAAATGGACTGGAATTAATCAAACTCAGGAAAGAGAGAAAGAGAGAGAGGGTTTAAAGGGTTCTTTAATCTTTTTTTGGGATTTGTCTTGATCAAGGAATAAATGTGTGGAGGGAGGAACATGCCTAAAACTCCCTGTTGGTTGAAGAAATAAGAAATTGTGGAGGTTTTTTGACTCATAAAATATTTAGGATTTCTAGTGCCATGGAAGGGAGACAAGAAAAGAGGGGAAGGGGGGATACATGGCTCAAAGGGGAGAGTCAACAGGATGGTGTGTGCAATTCCTTCATTTTTGTACAAGAGAGAGCTCAAAATCGGAAATGACAAGGCATGAGCAAGAGCCATTTGAAAAGGCCTTTGCAACTTTTATATATTTTTGTTTAGTCTCGTTATTCCATATCAAAAAAAAGTGGAGAGAAACTGAACATGACTTTTTTCAAATCAAATATTTATTCCCCAAGAGTTTATCCATCAATCAAACCAAAAAAAAGAGAGTTGATTTTAATCCTCAATTTATTTTTCAAAACATTAAATTCTCAAAGTATTTTCTACAATTATTGACAATTGTCTATGTACACATTCCCAAAAAAAAAGATTTTTTTTATTTTTGTTAAATATTATGTACTTACCCTTGTGTCACTGATCCAAAGACAAACAGGTTGAAACCTGCACGAATGTTCCCTCCCACGCGAGAGACAAGAAAAAATTATTCTACGTCTTTAAGAACAATTTCTCCATACGAAAACTTCAACTTCCAAGTTGATTTGTGTCACAGATATTTAAACCACTAAAACTGACATTACACCACGTCCACGTTATTCTTTAGAGTGTCACTTCCGGTTTTTAATTTTTTGACAGCTGTTCATCCCTTCACTTTCTCTTTCAAATAATTACTTGTATTTATTCTTAATCCACTTTCTCTTTAAGAAATTATTTTTTCAAGACAAAAAAACCTTCCTAAAAGAAAATACAATTTGATTAAACTCACAAAAAAAACTTGATTTTAATCAAGTTGAAATCAAGTTGAATCTTGTCAAGAAAAGAAAATTGTAACAAACTTTTCCGTTTTCAAGGAAGGAAATGTATTTTTATTGTCCTATTCTGTAAGTAAAGGGACATGTTGTTTGTTGCGTATGCTGTTATGTTTACAAAGAGAAAAGAGAGAGAGAGAGAAAATGTTGAGTAAATTTTCTCGAGTGTGTCTTCTTTTTTGCAGTGGCTTAGGTGAACGACAGGAAAGGACTGGATGAGCCATACCAAAAAGCCCGAATAAAATTCGACTCAAGTTCCCTCCTCCAAAATTTTCCCCATTTTCTCCCCCCCCCCCCCCCTCTCTCGCTTTCTCTCTTCCTCCAGAAAAACAGACTCGGGACTCGGCTTCCCCTTCTTTGTGTGTGTCCATGTTAGAGCCCCCCCTCCCTTCCGCTAACTTTGCCCAGGGCTCTGCCGAGGCTTTTGAAAGGTATAAAAGGGAAAATTTTCCCAGAGATGTGGAGATACGGCGGGGGGAAAAGTAGGTAAAGTCAACCAGTCTCCTATACTTTTCCTTACATACAAGGGGGACTACAACCAAGAGATACTTTTCTATATCCTTTCACTCTCTCTCTCGTTCTTGCATGCTACAACATGCTCACAAAAACGGATTCTTTTTTTCCATCTCAATTTCATTCATCCTCTCTCTGTGTCTTTCTCTTTCGTTGTACAGTGAAACGTGGACTAGTTTCCTTATCTTTAATTATTATTCCAAGCCCATTTTTCTCTCCCTCTCTCTCTCTCTCTGTCCATTATAATTAACTGTATATTCTAGTTTGTTGAATAGGGAAATTTTTTAAAGAGTAGTGACGTCATATATGTATTAGAATTAGAATGTATGAAAATATTTCAAAAAAAATTTTCACCTCACTTTTAATTTGTCAGGTTGATTTTGAGAAGGAGAGAAAAGAAGACCCAAGACCCAAGATAATGGGAAAAGGTTGAATAATAGTTGTACTGTAAATACTACGTCGTCTTCCTATACAGAGAGAAAGTTACCACGAGGATGGAGGGGAGGGGGAAAATCTCCATTGGAGATGGGGTATTAAATTTAAAACATTGTGGCCACAAAAATAGACTTTCTCTCTCTCTCTCTCATTTCTTTTTTGTAGGGAAAGGGAAAGCTTCATTCATAATACATGAATAGAAAGCCAATGTAGAGTCTCTATAAAAATTCTTTTATGTATTTTTGACTCGTGGAAGGTTCTCTCTCTCTCTCATTGTATAAAAGTAAAAGCTTTGTTTTAATAAACCATTTCTCTTGATTCTCCACTTTTTTTTCTCATCTAGTCTCAAAAGTCTACTAGCTATGAAATTTTATTAATCGTGTCGTATATTTTATATACAATTTATTTCCCTTTATGAATGACAACGTTTAACTAAAAGAGTCTCGGAATGAAGATCATTTTCACTTTTGTCTAGAGAGAGAGAGAGAGAGTAGGAGGCTCATCCAATGAAAATGGATGAGTGGCTTTTGTGTGTCAGAAAACTTTGTTCATGAATAATCATAGTGAGTTATAAAATGATGGGACAATTTTGGCCAAGTTAAAATACAATGGAGGTGATAACAATGGAGCTGTTTGGTATGTTGAGTATCCTAATATTTGTATTATTTTACCATTTATTTATAAATATTTAATTTATCTCTTTACTACCCTAAATACCTCTCTCCTCCCTCACAGTCGTGTCCCTCCGCTCCAACAAATTAATTAACAATCTCTTTTGTACAAGCCTTTAATTATACTTGATTGTAAAATGAAGGATTTGGGATCATGAAAATTTAATTTAGTAATTTTCAAAGTACGCACTCTAAACTAAAGTAAACATGATTCTCGTTTATATTTTTCAATAAATAAATTCCATTTTAATCATGTTTTAATTAGTTGAAATCGTTTCTTGTAATAAATTTTCAATGTTTTTGTTTTCAAAATTACTCTCTAAAACAAATTACAAAATTTATGTAGCTAGCTACATAACAGGTACATTGTACAGAATGTACAATGTACTAAAAGCACTTGAATTACAAACATGAAAAGTTTTTTTGCATCAGTACTTCAATAGATTCAACTAACCAAAGAGAAAATTGTGGACTGTTAGTATTTTGTTTATCCTTTAGTTTAGAATTTTCTTTTTTTTCAAAAAAAAGGTAGCAAAATTGAAAAAGAAAGCTGCAATCTTTTTTTCAATTTCAATGAATCGAAATGTATAATACAAATGGCACAACTTGCAATTTCACTGTAAAAAGAATTTTCTCTGACCTTTCCCCTCAAGAAAGGAAAACCTGGAAATGAAAGTGGAACGAGGAGTCGACTGTCGCTTTCACCTGGATCAAGATATGTGAATGAGCCTGATGTACATTATGTCTATAAGTTTGTTTGTACGAGTATGAGTACAGAAATCTCTGTACAAGTCTGCAATTTTCTGTAGGCCATGACGAATAATATACTCCACTCCCTCAAACAGAGAGAGAGAGAGAGGGAGTTCAATGTGGAAGAATATTTTGGAATGACTAAAGAATAGTATTCCTCATAATTTACTGAGTACTCCACTCCGTATACGTAGAGGAGGAGGCTTTTCCCTGAAAATTCCATTTGCAGTCTTCATTCCCACAATGTTTGTTTGTTCTCTCTGTGAAGAGAGACAGAAGGAAAGAGAGAGAGAGAGGGACTCGCTTTTGTATGATGTAGAGGTAAAGTTGATTACACGAGGGACTTTGTAATTTTCATCCTCATGCTCCCAAATTGTTCCTTTTATTTCCTACAATGAGTAAGGCAATTTGTAATTCATCCTCACTTTACTCACTCACTACCCACCCCTCCCCCTCTCTTTCTACTATCCCTCCCCATAAACTTTTGTTTTATTTGTTTATAGTCCAGGAAGAGAAAACTGGAACGAAATTATCCAGTCGTCCATGACCATTTTACATTCAACTAACTACAATCAACATTTTGAGAATTTGTGAGACCTATAAAATGTATTCCTATCCCTCTCTCCTTTTCTTGGGGTCATGGAACCGTGATGAAAATGGTTTTACAATTTCAGTATAAAATGTAATATTGTACAAGGAATAAATTAAATTTATGTAGTACAAATATTATTTCTTGTATTGAAATATTTTACCATAAATTTCAACTCAATTTTCAACTCAACTAAAAAACTTTTCCTTTTTTTGAACCGCAGCTTTCTCCACTGAACAGAGAGAGACAGGAGGGGGAGGAGAAGCAGGATCTGTAAAGATATGAAATTTTTTTGAAAAAGTTTTTCTCATTTCACCGTCCAAGAAATGGAACACGTTTTAAAATTGTGTACACATAGATACAGCATGTAATACATATATATATATATATATGTACATATGTATAAGAGTAAAGGAGAAATCTCATTGTAGATGAACAGATTGTAAGTTTTCGATTTGTTTTTTTATACACTCAAATAATTGGTCGAGTGCGGATTATTCTTCCCGAGATGGGGGGGAAGCCCTATCCTTTAACATAGGGTCGTACATATGGAAAACAGATGGGGGGTAATGGGGATTTAACATGGCGGTGGGGGCGAGGGTCG